>DWQK01000887.1:0-17939 GCA_018231225.1 Noctuana stator
TCTCTATCTTTTGCTGTAAACTGCTTTAATATCTGTTAAGTAGATTAATAGTTCTAACCGAACAGCAGATGCTACTTCATTTTATACCATTTCATTTATATGTCATTAATATTTCATCTTCTACACAATTTTGTAAGTACAAACAGCTAAACTCACGTGTAGTTTTCGGGGATTCCCGACTAGTTTCAGACTATAACGAGTTACCTCACGCGACATGATGATAGACGGGAGCTCGTGGCACTAAATTGTATTTGTAGTCAAAGTTTGTCTTTATTCGGTAGGATCCAGAAGAGTCATAATATTATGATTAACGTACCACACAACGTATCGGCAAACAATTGGTGCATTAGGGCGCCATTCACGTCAAGACAGCCGTGGCGTAGGAGCGGCTTCGTGTTCACAGCCTTGCACGATACGACACGGTACAAAAACGACGAAGGAAAAGTTTTTCCGAAAAACGGGTTGTACTTTATTTCTTATTCTTAATCTTTTCATAATTGTATTGTGTTATTACTAAACTACGTTAAAAATACTTCGCAATGCAGGACTACAACGTATGATACTGTATAATCTTTTCATGCATGATACCCCCTTACCTGCACATTCATACAATAAAGAAAATAGACACTAAAATACACCTTATACTTAGCCAGCAACGACAATTTCGTCAGTCGCTGTGGTACAACGGAAACGCGCACTTATAAGGAGCGTGCACATTTTTTCCGGTGAATTAACGCACATTCAAGTACACAAAGGCGCGAACCACTTGAAGCTTGTCACATTGTCCACAGCTGGGCTTAGCCCGCGTTATATTAAATCTTTAGTAATGCGATTTTTGAGAAGCGGTGGGCGGTTCACTGTAACGCGAGCAAGATGGACGTAATCTTTGTTCATTTGCTGGAGATACGACACTTAAGGTTTAAAACGTTTATACAATGCATTATAATAACTTGAGCATTTAGTTAAAAGCGTATTAAAATAATCATAGAGTGACAAAAGCTCGTAACTGAACACGGGAAGTTCGATACACATTTTCAAACGTCTTCTGTTAAATAGAACATACACAATATCAATAATATCAAATATCGATTAATGTCTACCTCCCAATCTACCTCAAAACCATTAAGTTGTAACGACCGGGGCCTGAAGTCATGTGGAACAATCATAATTATAACTTGCACGAACAAAGCCGATTTCAAAGCACATGGTTAAATTTAAGACTTATTTGGTTTTTTCGTGGATGCCGTTGTTAGAACTGGACCAAATTAAAATGGGACTAAACGGGACGCATCCACTTTCAAATAAAAAAACAATCATCTAAATCCATTCACCCACCCACCCAAAAATAAATAAATTTAATAGTCGAATTGAGAGCCTCCTCCCTGAAGATTCGCGAGCTAAGTCAATTAATCTTTCATCTCAGCTATAAATACGTACAATTAATATTAGTCAAGCGTTATTCCCGTGATAAAACCGGGAATGCGTGAATCACGCATCCCTATTCTGGAATCCGATTACCGGATCGTAGTGTTTGTTCTGATGTTTCAGATTATAGTGGGTTCTTAGCTTGTGACAGTTATTAGTTACTCAGTTCGTTAGTTTATGAGTAGTGAACAGTTAACAGTTGTCGTAGTTATGTTTAGACTTTAAACTACTTTAAAGCATAGAGTATAAAGATCTATTTTCGTGTCTTCATTATTTCTGTAGTTGAAATTTGGTTTAATTGTGTTATGGATATTGTTATATTATGGATATTTTTATGGATAGTATTATAGATATTGACCGCAAAAAATTAGGATTTTTTCGTTAATTTAGGATTGCATATATCAATTCTTAAATCAAACAAAAGAGGCAGACTTACCAATTACATATTAAGACAATTATCCCATCTTACTTGATATATATAATTTTCCTCTGTAATAATTTTTCTTGTATTTTACCTTTTTATATCTGTTTCCTTTTACGTGTGATTTTCGCAGTGTATAGTTTTGTGTGTCAATAAATAAGTTATTATTATTAATTGTTAAAAATGAAACTGCATTACTATAGGAACTAGCTAAATGAAAAAGAAGCGTTCTCAACGTTCTAGAATAATCAAAAGGCAATCCACCTCAACACAAAACAAAGTCTAGACATACAGTCGTACTCGTGTATCAGGAGACGCATATTTACTCGTGTTATCTGTCCACACACGACAATGGCCTAATCGCCACTTAATAGCAGTTCGGTTACATTTCACTTTACTTATGTCACAACGAGTATTTTTATACTTATCGTAATGGTAAACTTAATTTGTCTAAGTAATTAGTAAGTAAAAAGCCCGAAGCAAACTGCAGGACTATCTTTTACGAAGAAATAATTTTTATTCTGGACGTATCCATTAATTTTATTACTTATAAAATTTGTTTTTTTGTATTTATGAGTATTCACTGGATAATGGCTATAATTTTTTCGAACCCTAAAAAAATATAAATATGTATCACGAAGAAAACCGTGACGCATCGAAACCTTCGAACACTTCTGGTCATTATTAGTGTTAGTAGTCATCATAAGGCATATTTATAAACTTGTACACACTATCGAAGATCAAACCCTTTAAGCGCGCTGTATGCCAGCGGTATATTTCGAGCTTAATGGGACGAATGTAGAGTCACAGATTAGATAATAGTTATAGAAGAGTTGATAATATAGGCGCCACTTACGACCACTACTTCTATTCTTGTATAATAAAAATACATTAACGCAATTTCTACCTTATACGCATTGGTTAAGATTAGTAAGAGTCTTCACAATTGACAGGATTTATAAACTATATGATATACTATGACAACGGATTTGTACACAATAGCAATACGGTATTAACAAGTATACAACGATAATAATAACATTAACTGAAAAAATTAAACCACTTACATCCTTTTAAGCGTCTTAGAAGTATATTTTTTAGATACAGAACGAGCACTCAAGCATATTTGCGTTCGATCCCGACTCTACATTAATAGCGCACCCAAATTTGTTTTTTGTTTCTTGTTTATTACTGATCGAAGAATAACGAAATATAAAATGTTTAAAACCTCAGAATTAGCACTCACGACAAGGTTATAAAAGTGTCTTGACGACATGTCACGGTTTACGACTTACTGCGACACTAAAACGGCACTGCATCGCGGTGTCGCGGTGTCGTGACGTAGCGAAAAGGAATGCAGTCTCCTGTCGCCATTAATTTATCAATTAAATCATAAATTAGTATAATAAATATACCTGTTAATTTAACGAAACTTTTATGAAAAGATTTATTGAAAAGTAATCATCCATGGTTTCATTCGAAAGTTGTAGGCAGGTAGAGTAGTAGGAAATCATTCGTTCAAAAATATTCTACACGCTCTCACCCGCATTCTGTTTTATTTTGAAAAAACTTGACCTTTGGAGATAACGGCTTCAAGAGATCATTGTTCACCAGGTATAGGTTCATTACAAAACGGTCTCAATGTCCCATGATTTACTGCTGACATCGCTACAAAGAAAAGAATTAGTCACATCAAAGTTGTAGCAGCGTATATTATTATTAATTTCCTAAATGCCTGCTATCTACTTTCCTTTCCTTGCGCATACAAATTGAACCGAGACAAAAAATGATAGTCACAAACACAACACGTAGAATAAAGGTGGTAGTTCATCATGTCCACTTACGTAATGGGTGTCGCGAGCCGCGCGCCCGCATCGCCGCAAATTAGTCAGTTTGGCAAGTACGAGTACGCCACGAGTCGAGTGTCGCAGTAATCTGTTACCTCCCTCTTCACTTTATTAAGCTCTTTAGCCAGAAATGTTTAAACCAGCACATAGACAAGCTTATGCTTTATGGTCTTTGCAATAAGCCTAAGTATTCGAAGCCATGTGCATGGTGCGCACGTCGAGTCGAGTTGCATTAGTTTTTTTAAAGAAGAAGAAGAAATTAGTAGAATCTCATTTTTTTCGTAACACTAACACGATTGAAGAAGTCACTGAAATAAGAAATTAACAGATTCTCATTTTTTTTCATTTGCAATTACAGAAAAACTCTACATCATTAAAATTCTTGTAGAAGGATAAAAGGAGCAATGTAATAATTTTAAAATATTAAAAAAAAAATTAATGGCAACAGACAGCTAAATGCATTTTGGTTTTATTTAAAAACTAGCTTATGCCCTTGACTTGTGATTAGCACTAACACAAAAAACTATACATTTCGAAATGTTCGTAGTATATGTCAATAAAATGTCAAACCTCGTCTCGCTTGCTCGGTCCAAATGTTTCCAACAATAAAAAACAAAGACATTAGCTAGTTAGTGCAATATTACACCTCGGGTACGCATCCGTCCAATACATTCTATTCTAAATATAAACACCACAGCATCCGTTCCATGCAATATGAGCCAAACTTTAACATAACATTCTGAGATGTCATTTAAAATACAACTCTATCAAGGAGCTCATTAAGCTTAGAATAATAAAACCAGATGAAATTTATGAAGTGATTCCAGAAGCAGAACAAACATGATTACAGAAAGAAAAAAGGGGGAAATAAAACGTTTCGAAATTTAAATATCACTCGGAAATAATGTTGCTATAATCATTTACTTTTACGATCAAAATGGAACTCCATTTCTTGCTAATAAAGTGTTTTATTGGGTGGCGTGAACGGTTAATGTTTATTTGATCTGAATACGGTAACAGGCGTCGATGGATAAATTTATCTGTTTATATGCAAACGTATACGTACACGCATTTGGCTGTCAGATTGACGGAGTCTGTTGACTTGCTGCTACTCACCATGTTCCTCAGAATTTTCAAAAGCTTAAAATTGCGTTCAATACAACAAGAGTTTAAATATAACTATATTATAGTTATAAAATGACCTCTAATTTTATCTAATCTATTGTTTTATTCTGTTCTATAGATGTTATGATTTGAATGCCATCTACAATATTTTAATGACAAAAATAATTTTTTTAAAAAGCACATATTTTTAAGAACTACTAATATTTCTAGTAGTATGAGTAAACAGAAAGACAGACAGAAGTTTTCTAATCTACAGATAAATACAGTGGATACGGCAGCCTGTGTTGACTTTAACCAGTGAATACATTAAGACATCCTGTTCAATACTATTGTGATAAGGGACTGACGTTTGTCTACGGAATAATGTTTACAGAAACAGATATTTTAGTTTAAACAAGATGCCGGTTTTGGATAAGGAAAATCACCTATTTTATGTATAACTTTCTTTCTGCGACTACCATATCCATAGCAGAATTTTATAAAACCCGACTACGTAAAAATCGAGCTCTAAAAAGTATAAACCGGAAAAAAAAAACAATTTTTATCAACAGGCCCTTTTTATGGCCAATTCTGAAAACGACTTTCTGCCCCCAACCTCGACCTGAACCTACTTGACCACGCTGCTCCAATGCGGATTAGTGGATACCTAGTTACTACGTAGTATACTTAACATATTGCTTATATTTTACAGACAGCAACGTAGAGGCATTGCTGCTCTCACTGGATATATACTGTCATTGAGCCGCTATTTTCAATTAACACTTGATCATAATGTTTCTCCCAAAGACCTGGACACAGCTCATAAATTGATATAGCAGCAGAAGACGAGTTAAAACGGAAAGATGTCCAACTAGCTGTCGGAACTTCCTCCTCACGCCAATTCACCCTTTGCCCGGCCAATGTCGCAAGGAGAAAGCGGTAACGAGGAGTTAAATTATGATCAATCACGACCAATTGTCGCCGACGGCTCCCCAGAATGATGGATCGTCTCGGTACATTATGTTAGTTTTATTTAGCTGGATCGCAGAGCAGACGCCGTATAGAAATGTCTTTTCTAATTGAAGTAGTCTTGTAATTGACTGACACGACTGTTATAAGAAGAGTATATAGGATAAATTTAAGTATTATACCGTTCTAAATTTTAAAATCAATTAATTTTATATCACATAACTTCACAGTAAAGTGCTTTTTTACAGTTAAAGGGAGACTTTACCTTTTGTTTTTACTTGAGTAACATATCATTGCCAACTTCCGTGCAAGAGAAATGCAGTAAATTTTTACTTGGTGACATAGATAGATACGCCAGAACGAACCATCACGAAGCCACCAACAAGATTCTATTATTCTTTTGTCCCCTGTTTGCTCGCTAAAGCCCTAAGAAACCGTATCTCACTTTTATTATGTTTAATTTTACTTTATAACTATTATGTACGTCCGTACTCTTTCTACTCCTAATGTGTTCTTTATACAATCATATTAAATATCGCTCCGTTATTGTTAAGGACACGTATCCTAATTTATTTCGGAGAGTCATCGTTGTTCTTCTAAAGTCTGAGTAAAAATGAAATATCATTATTTTATAAATTAGCGACCAATAGTTTGGTTATCCTAAGAACATCAGTTAGTTATTCTACTCGTAGGTTCAAAGAAGTCAAACTTACACGCAGAGCTGTTCCTTGGTGTTAAGAGTCTCCTAATATATCTCCTAATATTTCCTAATATAATATTAGGAGACTCTTAACACCTTAACATTATTTATTCTTTGTCTATTTTTCAATCTTTTGTCTATCTTTATATTCCGTATTATATAAGTCTTTTGATTTATTGACAGTGCAACAACAAAATGTGCTGTGAAAGTTTTGCACTTTAAGTAAACACCTCAAATTACGTTGTTCACGTGCGATATCATCTGCAATTAACTCCACAATGTCTTACTCGGGCCAGTTAATACTATGGCAGTTCATTTCACCTCACACGCCGCGTCCGTTGCGAGTCGATAAACCTGTCATATATAACTGGCCAGTCGATTTACCAACAATATCCTTTTTAACCTAAACCAAACCGTATCCTGGAGCAATAAAGTTCAGTTTCCCTCGTATTATGGATGAGTCGTAAGTCGTATTGCGTGCGAGTAACAAAGTTTGAGGTGTAGAAATAACAAGCGGGCTAGTGTTGAACGTAAACTGTGGACTCAATCAAAACGTGCGCCAGGACGGACGCGGTTAAACTTAGAGAGAACACAATCGATAGAGATGGCACATAATGTTTTAAATTCTGTAAACATTAGGTAATTTGTTTCTTTGTTTAAAGTTTTTTTGACAACAAACTTAATTAGTTTACCTACTCATCCCCTCCGTGGAGTATATTCATTCAGTAAGACGTTATATGATAGTAAGTACTGTAGTATAAAACAGATTTCATTTTTAGAAAATCTAATAACCTAATGAAATAGGTACTTTATTACAGTAAGTTGAGAAAGTATCTCTTTCTAAACATGTCTTCACTCTATAGTGGCGTGTAAAGTATATGACCAATACAGGAGCGATCTATTCGTGGCGCGCGCACAAATAAATAGCTTCGAGTATTGGTACCGTGAGCACGATTGCACGCGCCTGCCATATTTGATCACCATGAGCTGATAGGTACTATGTAATCAAGTTTTTTTATCTCAAATGAGTAGGAAACGAGCATGCCGCCCTCCTGATGTTAAGTGGTCACTGCGACCTGAGGACAGCGATGTCAAAGTCCAAATAGGATAAAAGTGTAATATTCAGACTAAGCTGGTTACCACTGAAAACAAAACAAAATATTTTGTGATTGCGTTTGAAATTATAATGCATGCTTTGTTACAGATGAAGTTGATCGTCGACTTACATTTACAATGACGAAATCCTTGGACATCTGTATCCCAGCTCTAATGAGACTTCCACCATATTTGAGATTGAATAACAAGCTAGCAGTTATAGTGAAGTATCATGACGAAGTGGGCACAATTCACGCGATCGATCGCCATCCATCATCGTGCCGACAGCTGCCTCCGCCGCGCTGTGGGACCGCGCCAGCGGCCAAAGGGTGAACCAGCGGCGAATTATTTTTGATTATTTCAGTTGTTAGTAGTTAAGAGTTTTTTAGCAAAACTCAGAACGAGTACCTTACGTTATAGGGCTAGTCATGTCGGGGTAATTACGAGTAAAAACCTGATATTGTTACACTATAACTGTATTGACGGCGTATAGAATTGGCTGATGACATCATGAATCCAATTCGCCACCAGCACTGTCATTCGTATAACAATATCATTCGATATGCTGACACCGACGACTGATGGGAAGGAAAGATCCTTGAAAGATGATCGCGTCTCAGGTCGCCCTCAGAAAGCTGAAGATAGCAGGAATCAGCTGAATACAGACGGTGAATAACCGTGCGATTATGATAATGAAGAGAAAGGATTGTAGAAAGATGGATGGATACGGGCATCCTGGCAAATTTTCAAATTTCTTTTTTCTTCTAAAAACACCAATGAAGACAAGTTTACAGTAACCAAAAAGAATAAGAAATCTTGCCTGTCCTATTGTTACTTCTCTAATAACAAATAGGAAAAATAATACTTAAAAAATACATCCAATACTTAGCAGTCTCTTTTATTTATAACAAGACCCTCTCCCGCTGGAACTGGACTAGAAACTTCAAGCAATACAATAACAATTGATCGTGCTTTGCTCGTGTTTATTCAAATGACTGGCGCAAAGGCGCACTGGGTTCGAGATCCATTTTTGAAGCACCTCTTCTCGAGTCGACGTTTTCAAGTTTTGTCTTTGATTGTCGGACTGAGAACGTTGAGATATTTAAAGGAGAATTTTTTTTTACAAGCTAAACAGGCAAGCGGGTTGGGCCACGATGGTAACTGGTCCCCAACGCATAAAACATGGGCGATACCTGAAGAATCACGGGCCTATCAGTGAGCTCTATTAGCACCTGTCTTAACGATATGATTTTTTCAATTTAATGATTAATCTAATAGATAAAGTATCAACAATAATAATACCAGCAATTAAGTAAAGTGCAAATGACTAGTATGTAAAGAAATTTTTTTAAGTAATTACATGCTACCTGTTCGCTACTCGCTCAAGGCTTTTTGTTGTGAAAGTCCTATAAGCTGACAAAGCGAAATGATCTCCTGCTACATTTGGTTACTAGTTCAATTCAAATATGTATTTTGTACTTGAAATTCGAACCTTTTACTTGTCAAGTAAAGTGTTATGTTGTACAAATCATTGCTTATTCTTTTTTTTTAATGTTCGCTTTAATATAAACTAGCTTATGCGCGTGACTTGGTCGACGAGGACTTCAGGACGCCTTTCCTCAATTATTCTCAATGATATCTTGTAAAATGTTACTCCGCTAGGAAACCGAATTCGACCACAAGGTGTTATAATAACGACCAGTTTGAGAATCCCTAGTCTAATATAACAGTGCATAATACTATCCTCCTGTCCACTTATGTAACACCTCATA
Source organism: Noctuana stator (assembly GCA_018231225.1). Classification (NCBI taxonomy): domain Eukaryota; kingdom Metazoa; phylum Arthropoda; class Insecta; order Lepidoptera; family Hesperiidae; genus Noctuana; species Noctuana stator. The sequence goes on from DWQK01000887.1 coordinate 9,334, forward strand.
TCTATTGTGTACCCGAGCTTATGTTCTGCGGCAATCAGTCGCAGGATCATAGCACAGGCTCGAGCTATTGTAAATAGCCACGTAAACTAGGGACTCTGTCAACTAAGAGAATAAATATTTATCGCCGGTTCCTGAAAGGTTAATCAATATTTTTATTCATAATATAGATTTGAAGTACCGGGACGTCCTACCAACGGGGCCACCGCTGCTTTTACCCCCCGTGCCCACCCAACAGGTTTTATCTATCTATTTAGACTAAATTGAAAAAGATAAAAAAGGAAACCAATAGTATTGTAATATTTCTATTCAGTATAATTATAACTTGCGTTATGATAGGTACTCGTCGCTCACATACTTTCTGCAAATTTAAGACTTATGGATGTCATTGTCAGAACGGGATCAAATTTGAAATGGAATGAAACGGAAGCGACTAGCTTTCAAATAAAAAAGAATCATCAAAATCCGTTTCCTCAGTCGAAAGTTATGATACCTCTCCGTTTTTTTTCGTTCGAAAAATAGTTGCTGAGCCCTATTAGGGTTTCATGTAAATATATCGTTGTAGTGATATATGTAATGCGATGAGTAAATAAATGTGATGGATGAATGAATACATTTATTAAATATAAATTATATTAGCTAACCTGCTTTTATCCCCAGTTTGTGTGTATCCCGTGGGCTGATTGCTGATTGCATTAGCGCGGCCGCTCGTTAGCGCTCGCCGTGCTGTTGTGTGAGTCAAGAGCCACACAACACCTATCATTAAAGTTCTGATAGTTGAAACCCAATAACAATAAATTTAGTTTTCAAAAATAAAAAGATCTGTGTTGAAAAGTGAGTAAAATTACATTTCATCCAATCAACACGCGAAATAAATCACTTCAATGTCATTTTAAATCCGGGGGTTCTATTTCGTCATCCCATAGTTAATAGATAAACTCGAAATTTGTCAGTCCCTCAATGACAAAGTTTCTCAAGTCCTCGCCTAATACTACTTATTTTAGCTGAATTTTGTAGAAAAATCATGGTAGGTAAAGTAGTTGTAAAGATACCTGTAGGTAATTAAATTAAAGGCTTTCGCTATTATTAAAATTAGCTTCTTTTCAAACTGTCACGTAAATAATTACGCATAAAGTAATGGAGGTTTTCATATTATATTCTTGAAGCTCTAAATCCCTACTCTTACAAGGTGGCTTCCCATAAAACTGGTTTTATCATAAACATCAATTCTGTTATCGGTACCGCTGGTTACAAGAGCGACAGCGCCTAATGAGCTAAAATCATATTTGTTCGTATCATTTCGCCAAAGTGCTTCCCGAACATAATACGACATGAAGCGGGTCGCGTCACATGTCGCGACATAGGAGGCCAAATTGAATTTTTCACGTACCGATGTATTACCGACAGGCGGCGTTCCGCCCTATCCTATCAATTTATACGCCAAATTTCATATTTGCTGAGCGACTGCGTTTTTTCGTAACTATATACGGTCGATTTTTATATCAAATTTGTTTCATTTTGAAATTTTTACAGGCATACGGTAGTTGGATATGTATGGTTTGACTTTGTTTGCTTAATCTAGATTTTCCGGGACCGGAAAACTCATTCAGGTTATGTGAATTAAAGCTTACAGCACATAAATAATTAATATAATATGCAAACAATTATGTCACTTTCAACTGGGTTATTCTCAATGTCTTTAAAAATAATAGTTGAATAGAAAATTCCGTCCCAGTCTAAATATTTATATGTGTGTCATATATAATAATTGCACACTCAGTTTGCCTATTCTGCCATCAACTGTCCTGTCCTGACATGATAAGCAGTACCCTGGCGCCCAGACAGAAATCTAAATTCACCATTTGAACTTCTGTTCCGCCGGGAATCGAACCAGGGAAATTGAATTTTTGGACCGACATGATAACGACTACACCACATGGGTCGACGAATAGCCAATATCAAGACATCAAATCTTTAACGTCATGGTAACAGAGATGTCACAACGCCTGTCGAGCGAAGATTCGCCGCAAGGCCACAAAGACACTAACGCGATTCGAATCATTGTTTATGCGATGGGAACCACTGACCCTTCTTAACTAGTACTTACACCGTTTCAACCTTATTCTATTTGCACTAGGGTCAGTTTACCGTGGCAACATTATGGTATTTAGGTCACGTGCTAGAAGCGCGAAGGTTTTCGGCGATCGCTTGTTTGTACTGATATCAATCGGAATCAAGAGGCCTCAGACTATGTGTGAGAATGTTAGTTTTGTCACGACATTGTTTCTAGTCTTCTATTATTCGTAAGATAGCAAACCTTTTTTTCATTTGAACACCTGGAAAAGTTAAATACTTATATGATGCATTAAATGTTGTAACACATTTGTACCTACACCTACATACTTGTATCTATTCAAATTAATTATTTTGAATTTGTCTTATTAATAAGCTGCAGTTGAAGAAGCATTATTTAAATCCCTGCTTCAGTTGTCAATTAATTGATCTTCTTATTCCGGATCGGGTTCAGTTCCCACAGCTCTGAACTTTCCTACATAATATATTATAATATGCATACGAGTATTACTGACATCCAGAGGACTATTACATGTCTGAAAATTGTATATGTACATTGTACAAAAAAACGATTTTCATTTAATTATAGTGAACTCTAAAATATTGATTTATGAAATCGAGGTACTTACTCGTACTTCATAAAGGGATTAAACGCTTTGTGCAAAACAACTCGGAACAAACAAATATCTAAGTAAAGTACATTTTTTAACCAAAAACGTAAAGGTGTCAGAGATATTCCGGTTGAGGGCAACTTCGTGAAACATGTCGGAAACTCCCGTCAGAGATGTATGCATCGTTGATAAATTTGTTAGCAACTTTCTCCGAAGTTCTGGGATCTGAAGCCTCCTGGGATTCAAAGAAAATTATGCTTTTCTCCCAATAAAAGTAGGTTAAAGTGAACGGTCTCAAGAAACTTTTGGAGATGGGTATCAGTTTTAATCATAAAAGACTTAATGTAATTCATTTACGGATATACTCGTATTATATAATACGAATTAGAGAAAAAGAAATTCTTAATTTTTTGGAATTACTACGATTCATCAAAAATTTTTTTATAATTTGTTTGGATGCCGGTAAATTTTAAATATAAAAGCGACAAAGTTTGGCAACTTGACTTCAGTAATAAATAACAAATTATGTGAGCCTGTATCTTTGATTACTTCTTTAAAAAATATTTTACTTATTCATAACTATGCATTTTTTAGGAAAGTAATGAAAATAGCGCTTCGACAAAAATACTTGTTCCTGTTATTTCAGGTTTAAGTTTTTAATTGTTTCTTCATCATTTTAACTTTTTAAACTGTTTTATAACTTGTAAAATCCTTTTTTCTTTAAAAAAATCTACCAGAAAATATAAAATATCTTTTTGATGCTTGCACTTTGAGTCAGCGGACAAGCAGTCGCCCTCCAATTAAATTGACATGACAGGCGAATAAAAAAAGGTTTGTCATTTAGTTAATTTGTTCAAAGTCGTCGCCTAATTAGGAGGTGTCAAAGTGAGTAAGAAAAAGTTGCGGTACGGTTTTGGACGGGTAAATAAAATACCAAAAAAACGCGTCCAGTTATGTAGCACGGAGTAAGAGAACTCACTCATATTGAGTGAGTGAGTGTATGCCTATAAAAAAGTTTATTTTACTTACATTAAAAAACAATATAAAGGATTCTTGAAATGGATAAGAATAAAAGGGTAAATTAACTTTCACTTCGCTTTAGTTGAATTAACTTTGTAAATCCTCAGTAATAGTTCAATGCTCACTTTGTATTCGTATGTCGGTTCAGTAGCATCAAACGTGCTACATTTATTGAGAAAAAAATGTACTTCCTGAAAACTATGAAGAAAATTGCTAAAATTTCTAATTTCACGCGAAGCCGCAAGTTGATGGTTGAAGTAAATGATAAAATCATTTAAAATTTTGGCAAAAATAATTAAAAGCGTCATGAAAAATAAACGCACTTTGCTTTGAATTTCTTTGGCAGTGACGCGAGTCATCACAACGACTTATCGTGTTAATTAATTAATCCCGGAGGAGATAGCGCTGCGATATCTTGTGAATACCCGTGATGGCTTCCGTCTTGTGAATAAAGCTTTTAAATTACAGAAGCAATAATTCTTACTTTCTGTTTTCTGTGTTAATTATTTTAATAAAAGTATAATAATCAATTGAACCATACATACCGAAATCATTACGGTTACGCTTGTAAAAAGCCTATATAAATTATTCTTACATGAGACATCGGCGATTTTATACTCTTTTACTGCCTTTTACATCATCAAACGGTTAGAAATAGTCACTTTTTGGTTTTTAAACATATCACAGTAGGCTTCTTAGCGGATGACATGATAATGTGCGTTCAGAAAGGAAGGGTCCTTTATAGGGCCCTATGTAGTCATAAAAACGCCCCATTGATTCAGTGGAAGATGTCGCCCGGAGAGGCCCACGACGGGGCACAGACAATTTATGAACAGAGGATAAGAAGATTTAAATTTATTAACGTATTTTTTAAACCTTATTTTCAGATAAATGAATCATATAATTTATCATTTACCTCATACGTTTTACTGTACCTATAACTAACAGTAATCTATTTAAAAAGTTTAAAAGGATGCTTCACACTCATAGCCCCACAAGACTTACAACTTAGATACAGCTTTTAGTATTAGTTATTATATTTAGACTATGTGAACAACATCGAATGACATCTACGTATTCAATTCTACTTCATAATAGAAGAAACAAGTATACTAAAAGATATCTCTGTACTTTTCTAACCTGTGCAACATCAAAGAAATTTCCGTGAATTCAGCGGTTTCAGCGCGCCGCCGGAAGACGCCTCTGTCTTTACATGTCACGTCAGATATATGCGCTTCACTGCACAGGATTTTACCAACATCATGTTTCATGATCACAACAAAATAAGGACCTTTATACTGTTGCCTTTTTACCTTTATTATTTATGATATGAGAATATGGTAGTCGCGGCGTCGCTTCGTACAACATCTTTGCGCAACATTTTGCATGTGGCATTATTTACGAATACATAACGTGGTACGTCCATTTAAATTTTATTTAAGTACTATAAAAATATGTATAATTTAAACACACTAAACATTTACCTATAAGTAGGTTACTACTACGTAGTAAAACTGAAGAAAATATTGTTTATGTAAACTAAAAAACGTAGGTATATTTTTGTCCCTTATTTATTACATGACATCGCGCGGAAGGAAAAAGTTATCAGTCTAAGGAATTAAGGTAAGTAAGGTAAGGTATTTCAATTTGATTCTGTTGAAGCGTACCACAATATCCACAATGAATGAATAACAGACACACAGACATTCAAATTTATAAATATCTAGGAGTAATCTGATCGGTGATTATGTACTAGCATTACTACTCAATATACCTACACAACTATACAGGGCTGAGAACATCGTTAGAAGCGAACATCGTTCTAACTGCTCGCTTCATTGGATAGCGATTACGGTGCAGTCATCGATACGTGAGAATGGCCACACGTGGTGTAAGATACGTTGTGGATCGTTGTACATATGAGAACGTTCTGGGGAATCACGAGGTGTAAGCCAAGAGAGAAATGCGACATCCATATGAATTCTGAAAACTAATTTCTTGATATTATAACAAAAATAACATCAAAATTCTATGTTGTATGCCCATATGATAATAGTCATTAAATATGGTTGGCCTTTTGGGCGATTTGACAACATCCGATACGGGTTGGCCTAGTGGCCAGTGTTTGGTGGAGTACGCTTCACACCTTTCCCAGTTGTGGGGAGAAACCCATGCCCAGGAATGGAACATACAAAGGGTTGAAGAGATGTAAGTGAATTACAACTTTATTAAATAAAGATCAAATTTCGACCACTTGTAATAACAATATTAACTACTCGTATGAGGTCAGAACCGTAATAGTTATAAACTATAAGTCTGACCTTCCTAAGCTGCAACAATTTCGTAAATGCTGGTTACTTAAGTTTATGACTTAAACTATTCGAAACGGGCATCCCTAGAGCAAGGTGGTCGTTTCACCTGCGACCCGGATCCCGGATCACGCGTGCCAATGGTTTTATTATCCGGTAGTGGTTCGCCGGCGCCGGGGTTAGGAGCCACCTGTAAACGTGACACTTTAGTCACTTGATAATATTGTAGATACGTACATATACGAGTACATTATATATTGTATATGGAGGTTATTGAAGGCATGGAGGTGTTTAATACAGTTTGATAATCGTCAGGAAAAGGGTAGGCGTGATAGTTTACGCGTGACGATCAGTTAGGTTGTCATAATTGGTAATACGTAGATACATACTTTGTCTTTAACCCTTTTTATGTCCCACTGTTAGGCACGGGTCTCTCCCCACAATCGGGCAAGGCCAGGCCTTAGCATACTCCACCACGCTGGTCCAATGCGGATTGGTGGAGGAGGTACATTGTTAAATGTACTGTGTACTGTGTTAATGACGTTCATCCAGTGTATACAAATACGAGTGCCTTATGATGAATAAAAATGTTTTTATTTATTATTTTATTTTAATTTGAAATATTTTAATATTTAATTTAATAGATTTTTTTTTATTTCAATCAATAAATGACTAGAGTTTTCAAGTCTATAGTACGGACTGGTTTCCATTATTAAACACTATAAAAAACAATGCTTCATACTACAAGTATAGGCCTACAGTAGGATTGCCCGTGTTGTGGGTGCAATGGACACAGAGACCGACAGTTGCTCAAACACTCATACCGAAAGTGGTTCCTAAAATTTTATATTCATATCATTGCTAAGAAATAAAAACCTATCTTTTACAATTTAATTTGTTTTCCTATTACACACTTTCATTAAATAAAATTGTGTTCTACGTTCAAAGAAAGAAAAAGTGTCAAAAAAAATAACAACCGTGACATCTTAAAAGGGTCACGTCCTTGAATTTATAAAAATCATCATTATATTGAAGAGCGAAGCGGCGTGTTCTGTCTAAAAAATGCACAAACACTTCTCCCGAGCCGTTCTTACGCCGGGGTTATGAAAATTTAAGAGGTACCGTTACAGGTGGCCGGTAAATTCCGCCTCAAACCGGATAACGCTAGGGCAGACCCGGCAAGTTGCTGGATGAAAAGACTGGAATCTTATTCTTAAACAATATACCTACATATAGATATTATAAACAAAGATCAAAATCAATTAAAAATTTGCTTTCGAAATACAAAGAAATCTATTTTTATAACGCTTAGAACCTATGCAAAAATATCACGAAGCTTGCTAGTAAGTTTAGTTATCCATACATTTTTTATTTCAAAAGAGTTCTTTGTTATATATGTACAATATTACTGAATTATGTTTTAATATTATTTCAGGATTAAACTCCTGCTCCGCTGGAAATCAAACCCAGAACCCTTCGAATGACAGACTGGCTTGGTCACTACTACGGCATAAAAGTTAAATAACATGAGTAATAATAAAAAATTATAACTGAACTAAGATATACCGAATATTTCCCAGGACATGCGTACATCACTACACAGCACTAGCAAAGCGGGACACGAAGAGATACTTTGATGCTCCTTTATTTATTCTAAGCACTTTTGTCGACGACTGTAGTTTTCGAGTTGAGTAGACGCGCCGTACAATATTTAACTTGATGTATGTTATGGAGGCGTATAGAAGAAGTATGTTGGGAGTTTGTTAACTGGTGCCATGCAACTTTGATCGAGCGAGGGAAGTTGGAATGTAGCGAGGAACGAGCATATAAAGCTCTTTGAGGAGGATCTATATAAATTACTCGTAAGACAGTTCTACTAACAGATAAAATAGGAAAAGTGTTCAGGCACGTGACGCTTTTTAGAGATTCCCATGGGTTTAGGACATGCTATGCTACCTTAGTTTGCATCAGAATACTATCATGCTTGCGGTTCAACTGTGCGACTTTTAAAGAAATTTAAAATATGATACTAATAATTCAGTAAGTTGTCAGTTTGCAGCAAATTAGGAATGTTCAAGGAGGGTGCACACGGAAGGTTTCTGGGGGTGCGCACTTCGCAATTCTACACAAAATGACCGCCTCTATGATATTTTTTCTCGAATATTTCAAGTGACTGCTCACCTAACCCTTTCCACAAGTTACGTACATGAACAATTTCCGAACCAATAAACGTATAAAAATGTGCTAGTATTTTTAGTAGTTTTTTTTTACTAAACAAACTATTCGCTCTAGTCGCCTACATTTTGTTTTTAACAATATAATGGATACATTTCACATCGTGTCACATGCAAAATATACTATAAGAGGCCTCTCCACTCCTCCGTACTTACTTTACTTCAAAAAACTATTTTAAGCTAGTCAATTCAATTTCTTTGACGACACACAAATCGACGGTCCCTACGTACATAAAGACATGTCGAAAACCTAGGTTTTCAGGAGAGCGTAATTTGTGTTCAAATCGCTCTAGAAATAATTCTATCTGATATTATTAATATTTCTTTTCTACAATGTTTTATTACTGTTAGGAACTTTATAA
>DWQK01000888.1:0-17934 GCA_018231225.1 Noctuana stator
TGCCAATCGCCTCGCCTTCCAAAGGAGTCTCCACTGGTCTCTTCAATCCTCGCTCCACTAAGGTAGCCCTCGGCACCTGAGCCACTTGGGCTGGATGAGGCGCTTGTGCTATGGGCTGCAAGGGCGTCGGTCTCGCGACGCCATTCGGTGCGATCGGCTGCGGCTGAACAACTTGAGGATTCTCCAACCTCCTGATGCAATTGCTCAAATGCTGGAGCAATCTAGCCCCAGCTTGAGGGTCGACTGGTCCCTGGCGTTGCATCGCGTTCGCAGCTAACGTGGCGTTCGCGATAAACTGTGACACTTCGGTAGCACACTGGGTGAAGCCGGCGCGGAATCTCTCGGCGTACGACATTTCAGGTTTCAGCACCAACTGTCCTCGTCGCTTGAGGCTGTGAAGATGGCGGACTGTGAGTTCTAATATATCTGCTTTTTCCAGCTTAGACACGTTCTCTCCTTCAGCTTGCAGAGCAGTAACCATGAGTTCTTTAAGTTCGTCGAGGCATCGGTTGATGCGGGCTCGTCGTTTTCTTTCGAGCATTGGCTTCATTACTTTTCTGTACTGGTAGGTCCGAGAGACCGGCTCCTCGTCGGGACAGTGCGAGGGTGGGTGGAAGGCCCCGTGCGGCGGGGACATGGTTCTCGCGGGAAGGATCATTGGTGCTACGCTCGCGACGGTCTGTAAGCGAATGGCGCGCGCGCCGCCCGCCGCGCTACTTTTATGCGCCCTACAGCGATTGTGGCAAAACGCCCGTGATAAAAATAGGGGTGGCACTGCCGCGCTTATTATTCCGATGAAATTTTTATTTTCTAAAAACTATTCTGTAACGATTTTCATTTAATTTCCTTAAGAGTATAATAAGTTATTGTGAAAATACATAACTGTACCTACATATTTCAGGTACGTACGAGTAGGTAGGTATATATATGAAACACTTATGTACCTTTTGTGATTTTATTTTTTACCAAAATTTTTAAAGAAAAAGTAAGTTCCTACCTACGTACCTGCTTTAATTTACAATTCTGTGTTGAATATCTATTGATTAATAATGTAGCTTACTAATTACATTGTTTATTTTGATAGAGGAGTTGTAAAAAATATTAACAAAAGTCCTAAAAGAATTACTTTTAAGTTTCATTTTAAATTTGTCTTATTTGCAAAATCCAGGCACCATACAGTTTTAGTTTTGTTCTATTAATTTTTTTCACAAATTATCTGCAACATTTTGTCTATCTTCTTGATTAAAAAAATTTAACCGTTTAATACTAAATGGTATGAAATTGCTTTACTCTAGCAGCTGTCTTAGGGTGTCAGCTGATCGCACCTGGCCAGCACGTTCTCACGCTGCTTTCAAGTCGCTGCTTTAGACCCCTCGCGAAGTTATCCCTCCTGTATCCCGCGAACAATGACGTCACGGGATAAGAACAGACTCGTGGTCGCTCATTAAATCACTGTCGTCTTGAAAGATCAAAAAAGATATCGAGATAACAGTTATGCAATATTTAACATAATATATTGCACAATTGTATAAACATGTCATGTTGTATTTTTAAGCATAATATTTCTTATGGAAACTATACAAAATCGATTAATAATCGTATAGATACGATTTTAGATTAATAATTTTTTAATATCTACCTAGTCGGATAGAATTGATAGTAAATGCCCAAAATCAAATAACCTTTGAGTCTAAAAATGTGTAGGTAATTTAAAAAAAATGTCATAAGTTGATTAAAATAATTAAAATACAACACAATTTTTTTTTCATCTGTTCAGGTACTTAAAGATCGAGATACCTCCGAAATTTTAAGTAGTTAAAAAAGTCTTAAATTAAATGAGTTTACGGAAAGTTGAATTGTAGCAACCCTGCAGAGGCGGCGCAGGCGCAGGTCTACGCGACACGCGTGTTATCGCCCGGCGGTCATACAGACAGACAACGAATAGAAATTGCTGTACACTTTTTACAGCCTGGGCGTGTATTATCAGTGGTGCATTTAGAAAACTTGGCTCCAGATTGCTTTGTAGAAATTAGTTTTGCAGTAACCTAGATACTTGATAGCCTTCTTAGTACAAAAGTGGGACTGATTCATGATAGGTAAGTGGTTTTTGCAAGAACTTGTGTAAGTTTAAAAAAAATTCCATCCTTAAAATCCTTACTTAGTATAATAAGCAACCTACTACATACCTGAAACTGCAAGAGCTTAACAGATCTAGTCTTCACACTTAACCCTCGCTCAATCCATCAACGTCTCTACTAATTTCTCTTTGACAGTTTAGTAATCTCAACTCATATAACAACAACGGTCTTAATTAGTCATCCAAAACAATAACATTCGCCATATCGGTTTGCAAAGGTGTGAGTCGTTCTCAGCACCGCTAGTCGACTCGACACCGACCCATTGTGCGGTCGAAACTGCCGTGACGCTACTTACTCCAATTCTGTCTTGCCCCCCAGACTGCAAAACGTCTTAAGTGTCAACACGTTCCTACTTATTGAGCGTAAAGTACCGCTTCTCGTAACTCGCACGGCGCTTACGACCTGTTAGAGGCGATAGTAAAAAGTTGACGGGCAGAAGACGGTCGTAAGCGACGGCCGTTCTCTTCACGGATCCGACGTTCGTCTTTGGAAGGCGGCGTCGTGGGAAAGCCCGTGCCGCGCGCGTTCCCACACACTCGGCCGGCACAAGCCAACCGATAAATTATCATAATTCCATTGTGAGTGAGACGGTACTAAGAAATTTTATACTTCATCAATCGCCGCGTTGAATACATTAGCGCGTGGACTCGACGCTTTGTTGACTGATGACGCAAGGAGCCGGGATACTGACCCACCAGCCACGTATCCTTATTTTTCTATCACGTATCTATTTATGGCAGTAACCGTAAATTTTGGTACAATAAAAAACCTTACGCTGATATTACGAGTCCTAATGATAAATTTTGCTGTCACATTAATGTTATCTATTTATAATACTGTATTATAGGAGACTGAAATTTATCATAGGTAGATGGTGCAGAAACTTTCTGCTTACAGATATTAGTTAACTGTTTATTTACTGAGGTGAGGTAATTGTGATGTAATTTTTGAAAGAAAAAATTAGGAAGGTTCTTATCTTAAATCCCTACCCTATACCGTAAAAACAGGAAAAATTAACCGTAAATTAAGATTATCGGGTAATGGCAATGTTTTTGCCATTTTACGTGATATTGATCATATTTGACTGTATTATGTACTTATAGTTACATTTTCATTGTCCCATATCTATATCAATTATCCTTTACCAGAACTAAATAAGTATTTGACCTCGTGTCCAGAAGTTCACTGACCTTACACTGTCCAATATCCGCTTTCTGGTACAACTACTTTATGGATCCAATGGTCCTACAGAATCCGTAAACAGACACCTACTATAAGTATACTGAGTGATCTGAATAAATAAACACCCTCGTAAAGCAAGTATCTATTCGTAAAGTTAAACAACATTTTCTTAATTGCTCTCGGACGTTTTTTTCCGTTCAAACCACTTGTAGTTAGAAATTAAAAAGTTAAAAAAAAAGTTTTTTGCAAATGACGTGTAAATAATAATTATAAATAAACGAGCCAACTAGTAATTGTTTTTTTATAATTTATATTTTTTTAATGAGTGTGTTTAATCTTTTGTTTATCTTGGGTAATTCCCAAATATTCAAATCATGAGTTTATCTCGTTACGGTTCTGTGGTGTAATGGTTACCAAATCGTATTGAATGATTACCATACTGGTCCAGCATTCGAAGGATCCAGGGTTCGATTCCCGGTGAGGCAGAGATGCATTTAGATGTCTGTTCCCGATCTGGGTGTTTGTGTAATTGTGTTTGTGTGTGTCTATGGCACTTACGATGCAGGGAATCCTAGTGTGGGGCTGTGAGTGTAAAGCGTTATTTATTTATTTATTTGTTATTTTTCACTACTCAGGCTCAAGCGTAGTCATCATTTCAACATTATTTACAGAATAATAATAACTATGACATACAGAGAGCATTTATCGCGTTATCAGTGTTTTGGTAATCAGCAAATATACTAACGTGTTGTAACGTTTTTGTTAAGTAATGCTTTTATTGAATCACTTATTGATTACAGTTTATCTATTATTTTATATGATTCATTGTTATACAGATATTATATATTATATACCTACTGCAGGGTAGCGAACTTGCCCCAGGCGCCTCTATAATAAAGCAAAGAGTGAATAATTTTTTATTTAAATTATTTATTTATTTAAACTTTTATAGGTACCTTCAAACAGAACAAAAGTAGACTTAATACTATAAGCATTCTCTACTCTAGAATGTCATATATTTAGAATATTTTATAAATCACACGACCTTATTCCGAAAGTTAGGTATAATTAACCCGCCTTTCACGTATATTAACGTAGTCCCTTCCACTACCAAGAAACTGAAGTAGGTAAGTATAGTGAGATATCAAGTACCTAACAAGTTTCCAGAAATTGGGCTTTTAAATATTTGTATTACTTAAGTCAAGGAGTATTGAACTTCAGGCGACCGACTCGTATTTATTGACTCACTTACAATATCACCAGTTAATCTGGAAAAAATCAACACGATACTTTAATATTTGCTTTGAGCACTTGATATAAAAAATATTATCGAGCTAGGTGTAGGAACCGAATAAACAGGTTGATATCGCAATAAATATCTAAATGTGATATTGAAGACGTAGAATCGAGACCTGGGCACAAGTTCATGTGTTATCGTAGTAGCTACCTGTAGGTATCTATAGCAAAATAGGAATGATGAAATAATATTGACGACCCCCTAATGCCATTAGGCATTAGCTAACATGCGGACTACGATTCAAAAGACCGAAAAGCGGCTGGATTAATTAGAGTAAGAGTAAGTAAATAAGAGAGGGACTAAGAGAGGTTAAATATGGATATGCAGCTACAGAGTTACCATAACACCAGGGGTATATTCGCAATGACACGAGATTCCTTATCAATAACGTCTGATATCATAACGCGCTTAAAACATGCACGTGGGTTTGAAACGCGCCACGCCATCAAAAGTATATAATAATTTACCTACACTACGTGTAATGCGCCAATCGTGAAATTATGCGTGGAATTGAAAAATCCTATTAGTTGCGATGCGTTACGTGCTTTTAATCTCATAGCGAATAAGGCCCGAGGTGTAAAATTAAAAAATGAAGCGAATATCTTTATTTTCTTAAGCTTTCAGCAACATTGTATTAGAATGAATAAAAATATATAAAAGAGAAGTGAAGTTGTTCCCTTTAATTGTTCTCTATAACCTTCAAGCAGGGTGCTGCATCAAATATTAAAGACGTAAGCATACATCAGATACTGTGAAGGTGACTCGTCAGTACACTGGTACCACGAGTAGGTGTATTGAAGGCAGTATACAGTAACGTTGTTTAAACAGTCAGCGAATGTTTGCACAACTCGCGGCATTCATAGGGCTGTCAGGCTAATAAAGCCAGACATTGTGTACGGCTTTTTACTTAAATTTCTGTAGCTGGCTGGTCTGTCTTGTTATGTCTTAATACCTAAGGGTATAACCAAGATACCTTTCTACTTCATTCAAGCTAACGGATTGATAGAAAATGTATGGCATTGACATAAATGTTAGACAGTTACGTGAAAAATTCAAAGCCATTAACAAAATAACTGTCAACGGGTAATTTTATTAGGCCGTGTGGCAACCCTAACCCCGGACAGGCGTGGCTAGAGGCGTGCGCGACCGCCGGCACACAACCCGTTCACTGTATTTATGATTATCAACTTACATACATATTTGTCAAACTGATATTGGAAATCTATAACATGATTTTTTAATCGTTTAAATTTGTTTCGCTTTTAGATAGTAGAAGAAGCAGAAGATGTAAAAATTTGTAGAAAGACAACAATCACAACGCCTAGGAATTACTAGACCTCAAGGAAAACAGTCATAAAAACTCAGCATCACAAGACCTCAAGGTGACGTGCCGTCCCTCTAAGAAAAGTGTTTTTCACGTTGAAAAGAAACGAAGAACCTACCGCCATCATTTCTATTTTTACCCAGAAATAATTATAGTAAATTAAACATTTTTAGACAAGTTTAAGCGATCCACGGCAAGACTACGATCTTATTAAAATTTCCTCTATCAACAAGACAGCTGTCATCTGTGGTATCGTAGCTCCTAAACGAATGAACCGATTTTGATGCAGTCTTTTACGTTAAAAGATTTAAAAAAGTCGAATCAATTTTAATTAGTACTGACTTTTCATCTAATTCACGCTGCTTCAACTAAATGGCTCATAAATCCTTTCGTAAGTAGGTAGATGAGGTCATATTAGCTTTTCCGTTGACGTGAATGCAAATTTTAAAATAGATATCTCTTGTCAATCATTCGGCTTATTTCAAAGAACAGCTGTTTTCAAGTAAAATATAGCAACACCGTCTATTTTTACGATAGATTTAAGATACTATTCGCATTCACAAGTGCCTGCTTTGTAACAGATAAAGATAAAACTACGAGATAGGAAAGTTCCAAGGTACAGAACCATACGCAACCGCTAAATATAGAATATTAAAAATAGAATACATATTAAAAACTATATCAATAGCACATTAAATACTATATTGATGGTTATGGTCGACAAGAAATAAACAGTAATTTAAATTTATTTTTCGATAATGTCCGAATACTGAATTTTATTTTTGCTCTCAAGAAGAAATAGGTAAGCAGCCGGAAGCTGGAAACATTAACGATTAACAAAAGCAAAAAGAATTATCTTCTCAAATTAAACTCAATGTAAACTGAAAGAAGAATCAAGATAAATGCTGGATCGAGCTCGACCGAATTAATAGCTGATGCAGTCTAATCCGTTAATGTGGCTTAACTTACGTCTAGATTCTATAATAATAAATTGGATTCTATTAGGCAGATAATATATATTTAGATGTCATTCATTTCCTGTATTTGTGTTTGAAATAAATCGTTGGTTGTCAGTTATCATCATATATTTGCTTCGTCTGTTACCTAAATTCTAAAATCCTCGACACGAATATTACACGAGAAAGTCTAACTATCTAATGCATGGTTTTTTCATTCAAGTCCAAAACTTGATATTGATTACTGTCAATAGATGCCTGTGTGAACGCACCCACGCTGTAGCGCCCAGGTTGTAAGCTAAGCCTAATTGTGCATCAACTTCACTTGACGGACGCATAAACCTTCCATTTTTTCCTCGAACTCATGACCCTGTCGTGACTGAAGCTACTTACTCCAGTCCCCTTAAAGATAGTTATGTAAAAGAGTTTATAGTTTACCTAAACGCGATTTCGAGTTTGTACTCAGATTAAAATCGTGTCAGAATATTCTTAGGTAGGTACCTATGCATTGTTAAAGAACGGATGAACCGTCTTTAAAACTTTTTAAACCCTCCCTTTTCTAGTAGAAATGATGCTTTTCCCAATGCAAATCGACACAAAGCCGTGAAGTAAGTTAATAATTACTTTTAATAGTCACCTATTTTTGATTTCTCTCTATACCCGATTCAGAAGTCAACGCGGACGAAGCGCGAGCGTTGGCTTGTAATAAATAAAGCTCGTCTTATTAAATTGTTCGAGATTTCGTGGTACCAAACGTCTAACAGGATATTGCTCCTTGCACTGTTGATGACTGAGCACTTAACGCGAGCGTGCGAAACTGGATACGTAAAAAAATCAACACGCGAACTGGTTGTTGACTTTCACTACGTCATCTTTGTGTTACGTTGATCTTTGGGCTAACTAAGCGAGCGTTTAATATCTTCTCAGTCTGTCTCTGTACAATAAGAGTAGGTAGATTTCTGAATGTAAGTGTCATCTAGCCCTCAGTTTGCATTAAGATTTTTAACGACACTTATCTACGACTCTACGATACATAAAGCATAATAGTAAGAACATTATTATTTATTAGCTGGTGCCCGCGTCTTTGTCTGCGCAGGATTAGTATTTAGAGCAATTCATACAATATCACACAATTTATAAATTGCAGCCTACGAGTAGGTATGTGTTATTCTGATGTATAAGCTATAATACTGTAAAGTTTCATTACAATCCATTAAGTAGTTACGTGAAAGAGTTACCAACATCCATTCGTCCATGCTTACAAACTTTCGCATTTAATATTAGTAGGATATTATTTGTATAATGTACCTACATTTAAAAGGTTTTAAAAGTAGGTAGGTATGTCAAAAGTGGTAGGTGTGCTTGCAACTCTTATTTTAATTGTGTAAACATTTTTATTGAAAGGAATAGTTGGTTATACTTTATTGAATTCTCTGAATGTTTTGCATAATACAGCACATTGGTGGGTGCCACTGGGATTTGGACCTCGTCACGAATAAGGGGCCTGTTTTAAATACTGGGCAATCATAAAACTTAAATATGGATAAAAAATACTTGACGTGCTTCATACAAGTCGCATTATCAAGTAGATACAATAATTTGTATCAACACGGTAGCAAAGATAGAGATCGCTGCGACTTCAAAAACGAACAACATCTTTAATTGAGGCCCGGAGCGATTCGACATATCATTCGTGGATTAACAACAAAAACAGAATCGCAAACGATCCGTATCGACAGCGAACTATTTACGCATTAAAATGTGGTGGCATTATTTGTTGCGGCGGTAATGGCGAACCCTTTATTGGACAAATTACCCCCCAGGCCAGGGCACCAACGCTAACATTTAAATCAACCTTAATGGAAGCTATTTCCATAAGTAATACTCAGACAACTTGTAGTAAAATGTGCTAGGAACGTGTAGAAATGAATATGCGGTTCGTTGAAGTTTGATCGGGTGTCGGATACATGTGTGGGGCGCTATGAGTGTAAAGCGTTATTATTATTATCTATATAGGTATATGTATAAAAGGCAAATCTGACTCACTGAATAAAGTATTATCAACACACAGCCGAAACTACTCTACATACATAGAAGCTTGAAATTGGTAGAGGGATTCCTTTCACAATGTAAGAGAGCACTGAGAAAGGTTTTTTAGAAATAAGGAGTGAAATAGGGGGTGGGGGTGAAGTTTATAAGGAATTTTCTCATTTCTGGACTTAGAACTATGAAAATTGGTAGCTATACCTATAAGGTCCTGATTATAGGCTCGATTCTAGTACTGTATAAATAAACATATTCCCGCGTCTGCGATCCTCTTCGATCTGTGTTTAATGTGTTATGCGTCATTGCATTTCTTCGCGATTTCAGCTCTGCACTCAATATTCCGACGACAATTGAGTTATCATCGTAATGCGATTTAAATTGGCCCAGGGGCTCTTTGACACCTGTGCCCGCTGTGGGAAACGCAAGAACCTCTATCTGATAGGTCCTCGTGACTTATTGTGGTCAATAAGGCGAAACACGCGTGACCGCTAATGGTAATGCCGTAGCGCGTAGTAAGCAGATTGCGTTTTTGCTTACATTTACCTACATAAGGGATTGTGTCCATGGAATATGTTATTGCGGTTTTGTCTTTATATATTCTTGTTGTAAATAATGTATGTAAAGTAGTACCTAAGCGTTTATTGTAGGTATATTTTTCTTGATTGTCTTCTGCCTTCAACGCAAGGGTACTTCATCATTTGCATTATTTCAGACTTAAAGAACTTAGACCATATTAGCCGCTAAAACTTGCCTGCATTTGGACGAAATTACAGTAAAATAAAGTTTTCTGTAAACGTTAATAATTCCTTTAATAATAAATAATACCCTTGTCTGGAAATAAGTTTAGCGTACCTACTTAGGTAAAATTAGTTTAGGTACCTAATAGGTAGAAAAACCGTTAAACAAAAACATTTATGATTATGTATTGTTCCTTCAATAGTCACTTGAAATTAAGAAAACGGCAGTCATTTCATGCTTACATTATTATAAAGAGGAAAAACGAGCCCGTCAAGAGACTCTGTTCTGTGGACATGCAGCATTTTGTAGAGTTCAGTAAATGCTAACATACAACTAACCTTATGTAGATATGACATCCATGTTATATTTATAATATTGTATTGCAATATAAATAACTGAAGGTTCAGAGCAAAAGTCGAAGACTTAACTCATTTATTTTTATTTTCTTTTAACGACTTCGGCTTAAAGATCTTTATTTCTCAAAACTTTACATTGATAACTGAGAAATAATTTTGTTACAGACTTAAATAATCATAATTAGGTTTTGAGTTTATGCCGTAGTTTTTGCTTTTCTATACTATTATATTGTATTATATATTATTATCTATATTTTTCTATAGATCTGTTCTCCTACAGTTATCCGGGGAATCTCAATCAAAAAGAAACTAATACATTTCCATTAAAAGCTAATTAATTTAATTTGTAACTTTATACCTCGTCAATGACACTTTAATATATGCCGCACGAGTCAAAACTAGTATGTGATTAAACGTTCCGCTGACCACCACGTGGGCGGTGGTTTATGTGTCCCTAATGGGCAATGGATCGAGCTGTTATGGTGTCGACTGTCCCCTTAATACATTATTTGTTATTCTATTAGGCTGGCTTTCCGTAGAATGTTTAGTTTCGATATTGAATGTCATTTAATTTCGCTGTGTAATTTATTCTATATAGAGGGGGTTATTTATATTGATGAATTATTTTTAATGAAGGTAGTGCCGTCTTATTTCTAAGATGAGCTGATATTCCTAATATACAGATTTAATAATATTAAGTGAATGAATAATGACTAGTTATTGGTGGACTAAATGTAGGTCTAATTTAATTAAATTTTTAGGGGATAAAAAGTTACTTAGGTCTAGCTAGTTCTTCGGAAATATTCTTAGCGCTAATTTACAAAACATCCCATACTAATGCCATTAGCATACCATTTATTTCTGACACCTCCGACGATTCCTACGTAATCTACCCTTCGGTAACTATCGGCTCAAAATAAAGTTATATATTATACCCATATAATTATATAGGTCCCAACAAACATTTACAACGTTGAGTAGACGTTTTGGTGGCAACTTAATATTATTTAGAATAATCGTATAAATGTCATAAGGATGTTTACTCAACGGCATTAGGGCCCATTTTATTCAACTTAAGGCGCTATAAGTTTCTTGTTACAGTCGTATAAATATCTACTTAGTCGCATAGTAGTCTTAAACACGTCGGCGATTTGACTAAATGTCTTATAGTGATAGCTGTCGCGACGTGTATTCGACTTCGTGTCGAGTAATGGCACACAATATGACTTTTATATAATTTAATGGTTGTGTTATTGTCATTTATGATTATGCTTACTCGTATATTGAATAGATGTATATTAAAACAGAATAAATCACGTCCATTAATGTAAAGTGTTTTGACATTTGAGTTTTTATTTGGTAACTGAGGAGATAAAACCATTTCATCAGTCGTAAACTATTGCGCAAGTAAGTTTACTGATTAATGTGAGGTAAGTTTCTAGCAAATTTTTTATGCGCTTTTAAAATTTTAATATTTTCAAATATTTTTATTAAGAGTTTATTAAGGGACTGCATTATATGACCACTGTACAACTTCCCGACCTATAAAGTGCATGTTCAGTAGATATATGTACGCCATGACGGTTGATTTAGGGATCATTAATAAAACAACAAACCCCTAGCTAACTTAGTTCAAATAGAATTTATATTTTAAGAACAGTAGGATTTGCGCGATATAATTTGTCAAGTCTAAATAACACTTTTGTTTTAGGTGAACAAAAGTATCTACAATGATCTACAATTATGCAGATGTTGATAAGTTTTTATCAAAGAGGGACTTCATCGAAATGACACGCACACATTTGAAATGGCCGTGGTCATTAACTCATTTTATATTTTCTTCTCGTTGTTATGGATGTGGTTTCTATATAATTCGTGGAAATAGACCGTTACATTTTGTTTTAACAGATAACAATGTAATCAATGTATTACGTTACGGTTTATTTTGGTGCCCCCATTGCAAATATTTTGCAATCTATAACCATTTCCCAGAAGACGAATGCGAATACTGTAATTAATCAAATTAATCATACTTACCTACCTATTTGTATTTTAATAATAAAATAAATTGTAATAGTTTTGGAAACAACACACAGCTTCAAACTAATAGGTAATACTTATAATATAATTTGCTAGTATTCGTATAAGAGTAAAAAAACTACAATTGTAATGATGGTGGTGGTGGTAGCGTGTGCTATGCGCACGCCAATCGCACTTAGCTGTAAAAACTGAAATAATAAATTTTTATTAAAGTACTTATTATTTTAGATATTATTATGTTGAAAATGTACAATTATAACTTGTAAAGAGTAAGTAGCGCAATTTACCTAAATATTGAATTGGGATAATTATAACTATTATCCCAAAACTCTAGATGGCGCACTGTACTTACACGCGCACCAATATCACGCTCTCGCTCGTTCGGCGGATGCCGCAATGCCTCGATTGTAGGAATATCTCCTCTAACACGTAGGATCTACTTTAGCTTCCCGCTCGCACACTCGTTTCGTCAGTCAGTTGCAGTCGGTCGGTAATAGCAAGTGGACGTGTAACAATTATTAACGTATTATTGTTTTATTTTTAATAAGATAATTTTATAAGCAATTGTTACTTAGAAAGTTTAATGTTATCCCTAATAACATGTTTACCTATTTTTTAGCAAAATGCCTTTTAAAATAGTGGAAACCACTGAAAATGGTAAATCTTTATTAACAACTGTGCCAGCACAATGGGAACAACGTGGAACGTTATATTGGCCACGAAAGAATGAGGCTATTTTGATAAAGGCTGAGGATTCAACACCAGAAACAAATTGGAAATCGATGCCATGTATCCTGAAGCGAAATAATATTCCCAATTATGAAAGTTCCGAACAACAAATCATTCTTATGTCTGACATGTCCGACACGGATACGGACCAGGAGATCACTGTAACAAACCAACGACCTAAAAAATCGACCACTCAAATAAATTTGAATGACCTGGTAACTAACTGTCTATCGGTGAGTTTATTAACTTTACATATTTTTATTAACGTAATTAGGATTTCGACACCGAAACAATGTACTCTTGTAGGAATAATATTTTAATATTCGAATTTAATGTAAATGTGAAAGGTAGTTTGTTACTCCTTCATGCTTAAGGTAGGGTTGCAGTCCCGTGTGTAGGTATTTAAACACGACTCGAACAAAACGCTCTGTGAAACGCAACACGCGAGCGCGAGTGTTTGCAGCAACCAACGTATTATACTTACGATAAATATAATACATTCCACCTGATGGAAATTGGACACAGCAGCTTAAAGATGATGCTCTTGATATCAGTTGAACGGAATTTTATGAAATATTTCTCTCATACCTATGCGACGTGATGAACTATCTCGTAAATTTATACCTACAACAAAGTTCCGAGATAGTTCACAAAAATTATAAATTATATATTATATTCATGAGGTAATTGAAATCTTTACTTTTTATTTATTTATTTAAGGCGTTTGTGATTAAAATTTTGTTTATTGTAGGAAAATACCAGTGGCGTTGAGCTAATTGATCAAAGTGCTAGTTTTGATATTCCACCAAATTCAGCAAATCCACCAAATTCATGTCACGTCGTTGGGATTATAGATTTACCATTTGATCATTCTACGGCGACCACAGTAATACCAGAAATGAGTGAAGAAAAACTGGATAGTACTAGTATAGCGCAAAAGCTGGACCTTTTAATAGGCGTGGCATCAGCCAATGAAGTAAATATACAAGTGCTATTTGATACTCAACAAAAGATTTTACAAAAACTTGCGTTACTGGACACCAAGTTAGAAGAGTTGGTGACACGTATTTCGGTACCAGTAACTGAAGCTAATCGACAGGGTCATAATGATAACCACTTCCAAATTATAAGCAACCTACAGGAACTTACTAGTTTCGAGGAACGTTTAAAAAATCCGCAAGCTGAAGAAAATATTATGAAGTTACTTTCTGTAACTTGTACGCAAGGCAAAGGTCGCGCATATAATAACGCTTACGCATTGGTTGATGCCATGTTCACTCGTCAGTTTATGACCCAATGTTCTTGGGCTGGGGGTACCAGAGGGGAACCAAAAATATGTTTTAAATCCTATTCAAAAACTATAGAAATATTTTTTAAAATAATATACCAATCTGACAATAACTTCACAATACCAGAGTGCGAATTATTTTTAAAAAACATTATGAGGCATTCTGTTAAAAGAAATGAATCTAAACTGCTGAGGGCTTCCGCTCAAAAAAAAAGACCAAAGAAAGCTAAAGTGTTGCAAGAAAATCTCCAGTCAGTTGAAAAGCAATGTGATGTCCTGAATGTAGAGCTAGGAAATACACTACATCAGAAAGAAAATGTCTCACCACTTGATTTAACCAGCTAGATTGGAATGCAGTTCGTATGATGGTCACGTATTCGGACAATAACTATAGTATATAAAACCAATATTCTTTCGAATTTGTAAATGAGAATTAAGTAATTAGAAAGTAAAAAGATTACAGATTTGAATTTATTTTTTGTTATATTGCGATATTGTATGTTCTATTTATGACATTTTATTTTTTGTTAATTTTAATGACATTATTTGATAATTATGATAATACAAAAGTTCCTACTATCAGAAGTTTAAAATAGGTTTGTTATTTTGTGTTGTGTCGTTTTAGAACATTAAATGGTTAGCTTGTTAGTAAGTATGAGACTGGGACAGGGACTGTTATTGATAGTTAGTCCTGTTAGTTATTGTTAGTAGTCTGGTTAGTACCTAATGTTTAGTAAGAGTCTTGATCTAATCGGTTATAGATGCGTTGCTACGCTTGAGGACTGAGGTAGTCGCCTCTATAAAAGTGTAGCTGGCTCCACACATTCCTATCCAGAACACAATTGTTGTTAAAATAATTATTACACGGTAGAAATGATACTAAGTACCATGGCCAGCGACGTTAAATTAAGCGTGATTAAAATGTTGCCAAAGTTTTATTATTAGTTTTTAAGACATATATGTACCTATCACCTACCATAAGTTGTCTTTTGTGTAGTTATTTTGTATTTTTTTGTTCTGTTGTGAAATAGTGGACCAAAACTAGCAAGAAGTATTTCAAAACTTTGATTAATTTTGATTTCCAATTAGTGACAAATTTTGAATAACTTGAAATGTTAATTACGTTTTTGGGGATAATTAAAAAAATGTATATTTTTAACTGACTTTTTATTTCCTATTTCTTAATTGTATGAATAAGTGGAGCAAAATATATATTTGAGTTGTATGAAACACTAACTAACTTACACTTTATATCACTGATATAGTATATGGCTTCAGTTTGCGATATTTTGTCCTCATATATCATAAATATATTAAGATATGAAGATTTAATTGGCGTTTCAAAAACATCATTCCTACAGTTTTCAATTCGATTTCCAATTATCTGTATATTTCCCTCGTTGCAAGTAGCAGAACACAATTCAACAAGGTGGTTGTTGTTAGTCATGAACCACTTGTCTTCATTATCAGTTGAGAGCATAAAGGATTCTAGTTGAATGACCGTCTTAAGTTTACTTCCATATTTGTAACTTTTTATCGTAGGATAGTTATGACTAGTATAATTTTTTAAGTTCTCTATTTCAATATTATATTGTCTCTCTATTAATCTATTAGCAATTTGCTGAAGTGGCTGGTTTCCTTTTCTAATCATTCTCTTTAATAAACTCAATTTATTTTCAAAAGGATAAGTATTAAAACTCTGCAAAGTTCCAAATCTCTTTACTTCGTCTACAACGTGTATTAAATTGTGTACATTGCTTGTAATATACTCTTGGCCATAAAACTTGCCATAATTATCAACGAAGTGCTTTAACATTGTTTCTGCAACTGGTATAAGGTGAAAATGTGTCTCGCTTGTACAAATAGTTACAGCTGCGAAAAAAAGCAGAAAATGATGGTATGCTGCATTATCTAAGACATCCTTTAATATCACAAAACTTAAATAAAGCAGAAAAGTACGGAACTCAGAACCTTTCCAATGTGATAAGTCTTTAAGGCTTCTAACACTTCTGTGTATTTCCTTTGGCATCTGACAGCATAGCAAAAACTGAGAGACTTTTCTTATTTCCCTTGCAGGCCATTTTGTAATTAGATTTCCTAAATTTCCATCTCTCCAGCCAATTAATAACCGTTTCATGATACCCAAATCAATAATATGTAGAGAATCTCCTACTGGAAATTGTTCAATCATATCTATTGGCAATGCTAGTAAAGGAGAATCGTACTTGTGATGATTTCCATACATCTTAGAACGAAAGTCCGTGTCATTTCTTCTTGGGCAATCAGTTTTTGCAAAGGAGACTGTGTGCGATTTATGACTATACTCGCCAACCACTGTACATTTTAAGCAACCATGTTTAGCATTAAAGTTGCATACTCCTGTAAAATATAAAATGTAATTACAGTCAGTGACCACTATTTTCATGTGTACTTTTATTTAAATTACTACTACTAAACAACTAAAAATCCCTCACTACAATCCGGTTGGTTATCCAAATCAGAATCGTTTTTATGTAATAGACAACAACATTACTTACAAAAATAATAAGAATATCTCCTATTAGAAAATTGGGAATTACATAATTGGGACTAGGATTACTCACCTTTAACCAAGGCTCTTGCTGGCGAGTCGCATATAAAGGCTCTGACTTTAACCTCGATCAATGTATCGACTCCGTCTTGTGATGCAATTCTCAAATTATCAGATATTAATTCTTGTAATTCACTTACAAAAGGTTGAAAATATGCGGATACATTTGATGGTTTACTCGTACCTTCGTAAATACCCACAACAAAAGGGGGCACATTTGGTCTTTCGTGGATGTTACATAATATGGGCCACACTTGATGCTTAGAGCTGTTATACAATGGGAGTCCGTCAATATTCACATTAAGCGAAACGCATTTCGGTTTATCATTTAGGCTTTGTAAAATCGTTTTTAAAGATTCAATGAGACCATTATGCCAGTATTGGCCATCATCGATAAGAATTATTTGCACATCTTTTTCAATTTTCAAAAGAGACCTTGGGTCTAAAGGAACTATGCAGGGCATTCTTCTGTTCAAAATTACATTTAATTGCTTTAATGCAACTTGTGGAATATTAAACTCAATAGCCCACTTTTTATAATGATCTCTAAAGTCATCATTTTTTATTGCAGTGTCTTCTTTATCAACATTATCGTCATTTTCGGATGATGAATAAGTGTCTTCAACTTCGGAGAATGAACTAAAGTCGTGAACTCCGGCAAACAACCTGCTGCGTATATTCACAGCATTTTGGTTTAATTGATTGTTTATGTTTGCATTTATAAGTGATACGGAACCTTTTTCATTTTCCTTACTTTCTGCTTGACCTCTATCACTTAGTATGAAAGTACGTTCTTGAAGCGAATGATATTTATTTTTAACTTTTCTTTTGAATGCACCACTTCTTTTAATACTTTTCCACTTTTTTCGATCCATGTTGAACCAAACAGTAAATTAATGTGATAAATTTAATTTCAAAATGGTTAAAATTGCTAACTTTTAATGTGACCATTCATTAAATAACGGTCGTATTATCATGTTTGTGATACTTTACGTTGTATAAAGGTTGCACTCGTAATACTTATACGATTTATAAATTATGGTTACAAACACAACGTGTAACCAATTATTATCCGTTTAGCAGCTGTTTAGAAGGTAATTATATGACAAAATTGTCAGTATTATGATGTTTATACTACGAAAACGTTTACACAACGAAAAGTTGTATAAGTGAGTTTTATAGACGTCGTCGTAGACGCTATTACAAGACTGTTGTATAAAAATATCGAAATAACGTCTATATACATTATT
>DWQK01000889.1:0-17934 GCA_018231225.1 Noctuana stator
CACAAAATTTCATGAGAATCGGTCGAGCCGTTTCGGAGGAGTTCAAGTTCGAACACCGTGACACGAGAATTTTATATTTTAGATTATATTATTCATTGTAAAGTACACTACCGTACCATACACTTCTAGTCGTTCCCAACACTCAATATATCTTTGTTTGGACATAATTAAAGGATAGAAAAATCTTTCTAAACTTTCTATACAGTGAAGATTTAACTTGATAGGGAGAAGGGAGCACACGTAACAGCTACAAGTAGGTAACCCGTGCGTCAAAAGCACTCCACCGCAAACTGCTTACAATTTGATTAAATTAAAATCTACGTTACGTAACTGAATTAAATTAATTTATGAACCATAAAATATTTATTTGAAACTACCCAAATTATTTTCTATTGTGATTCATTTTTTAAATGTTAATTCAAATGTATTTTACAGCCCTTCAACGTCGCAACAAACTTTATGCGCTGGCTGTTTGCAGAGGCTTTGCTGTTCATTTTCAGTTTCAATGATTCCTATCGATACACATACGCAGCGCCTTTGGACTATGGTAAGATAACGCATACTAATTAATGCGTTAATTATAGAAAATGGTACGAGAATGGTTACGTCTATTAATAATTATACTGTCAACTGAGTCATCATATAACCGTTTATATCCCACGGCATACGTCTTTTCACAAAGACGGGAAGAAAGAACAAAAAGTACTTTTAGATTATTGCATTATTTTAGTATCTTACGATAGCAAAATTAATTAAATTATATTAGTAATTTTACGATAGTTTAACGATAGTAGGTACCGTAGCTAATATGTACCATTATTTTATTTTATTATCAATTTATTGTATCCCTACCTCCATTGCGTCTTGTTGATTGAGGAAAAGTAATTTTAGCATAAGGTATGTACGCACACTTTCTTGTTTACAGCTAAATATTTTTATTATTTATCCTCTTGCAGATATGGATTATATGGAAAACGAGGACGCAGAAAGCACAACAGTCCCTCCAGACGCTGTTAACGAGACTATAGGACCAATAGAACACGAACATGATGAAGATGAAGCGCCATTCTCCTGCGATCACAGGATCGCCCTATACATCCTGAACCAATCATACTTCTTGAAATCTACCGAAATGGGGGTACTGCCGGTAGTGTCCGAGGAAACCGCAGGTCCCTGTAGTCCGCCGTACTGGGCGACCTTAGTCACGAGGACCAATTTACTTCTAGTGGTGGTGGAAAAAGGCCATTCCAACTTCAATAAGGATACGTGTACGATACCTCAGGATACTAAGCCGAAGCCGACAAGCGATTCGACGACCAGCCGCGAGCCTTGCCATAAGCTGGACCTCGGAAGGTTAACGAGACGTCGACTCGAAGACTGCTACACGTATCATGACAAGGTAAAGGGTACCTAGTTATATGCCCGCTATCTATTATGTTTAGCATTCAGAGTATCCACATCAAGAAATACTTCCTCAAGTAGATTTAGTTTAGGTTTAAAGAAGTTTACCTAATGTCAACAATAAATAATAGGTGTCAGCCAATTTTTTTATCATATAATTAGATATAAATCTTCTTGTGGCAACTACTATTATACACTACTCGTATTTAGTCACTAACATAAATCTAGTCCCATGAATTAGCTGACGATGTACTTGACGCTAAACGATGTCTGCCGTCGACACAGATATATGTCATGTATAGCGATATGTCACGTAGTAGGCCACTCACTTGCATCCCGTTACTTTTATGAGGTCATTGCAAAAAAAAATTGAATGTCAACAAAAAAGTTGTTGATGAGATTCCGAGATTTTTTTATTGTATTTAAAGTACAAAGTCTATCGGGTCATATATTCAATTAAGTACTTATAATTATTGCATTACACGAGTATATCAAGTTTTATCATTAACATATATATTTTATAATTTACAATTTTATATCTTGTCAACAGGAGAGAAACATTACGGCGTGCGGAATCGGCAGCTTAGCACAAGTCGACATATTGGTTTTCGTCGTTACATCTTTGTTTGTAACAATAGCTTCTATTTTGTTTCATGAATAGATACCTAATTTAAAAGGCATTGACAAATTTGTATTCCCTTAATTTTTTTCTGAATATAAATAGTTTATTCTTGCAAAGTTTATTGATTTTTTAATGTACCTATGTAGGCATTTCTTAACACAAAATTTTAATATCGAATACCTACCATCACAGTTTACAATAGTGATTTTTACAAATGGGGTAACAAATAAAATGTAATATACGTAAGAATTGCCTACAATATGTATGTACTTGCAATTCCCTATCCCATACGTAGATCGATACTCCGCCATTTTTAAAAGCCGATCGGTATCCCGAATTGCATTCCCATCGCATGCAAAGGTAGAGTTTGTATAGCACCAAAACATACATATAGGTACGAGTATACCTGCCTATAAACGGCGCGAAAGCTGTGATGCGCACGTACTTCAGGCCCGGGCCGCATTTAAAATCATGGAGTTAATATTCTTTCCCCACCACAAGTTTGACGATAAAAAAAAATTAAATTAACTTTTTTTCCTCTAGCCTCTTTATTGCATCCCATCCCACTATTGCCTACAACCCGCTCGAAGCCTCTTTATTTTTATTATGGTTATATTATATTCACCCTATTTTATAACAAAACCTTGAATTTTATGTAGAAAAAACTTATATAGTTTTAAAATTTGCATTGTAAAAATAATAAATTCAAAATACTTTATTATTCCATGTTTTAATTTGTTTTCATTTTGGTACCTTTAAAACTTTCATTATAATGAATATCATTCTGACTTTATTAATAATATATACGAGTATATTCAATTACAGAAAAAAGTCAATTTATAAACCTTGTATTGTAAGCTTGAGAAATGTACTTCTCAAAAGGTTTTTTATTTATTTCTGAGTCCCATAATATCATACTTCAGCACAAACTCTAAGTGCGGGCCTGCGTCCAGTCGTGCATGCGCACTTTAATATATGCGCAGCTGCGTCTAGCTTGGCGAAACCCGCACATTTTCCAGAACCCTTGTCGGGAAATCCGCCGGGACAAAGCTTAAATCATCCGTCAGGATCTGATGTACAATTGCGCTAAATTTTTAATATTATCGCTTCTATTATTGAACGACTCATTTCGTACTCAGCATGACTCAACTCGTAAGCTGCCAGCAAATATGTAAGTTCATTAAGCTCTTAAACTCAAGCGTTCTTACCTCACATATCAATATGGCGTAGGTAAGCGGCATTTAATTGTTGCATTTTTAAACTGTTTTAGGGTGCACACGGGAACAGATAAGGTTCATAGAATGCTTAATCAACTTCGTGAACCGATTTCTTGGAAAGAACAAGATCCGACTGTACGTATTTGCAAAATTTTTCAACTTAATATGTATTTGTACCTCTACGTATAACTCCTTAGTTACCTCCATTTTGGAATTACTACACATACGAGTTATTTCTGTTAAGTAAATATATTTTATTATCTACTTCCTAATAAATATTAACTCACTACTCATTTACTTTAAAAAGTGAGCTATGTAATATAAAATCAACAAGGTGCTAATTATTTTTTAGCATCGTGGTTGGGCGGCGGACTATTCGGGGCAAGCCGGGATTGTAAATCCAGATGCAATGGACGCTATTTCACGGACACCTGAAGATTTTCACTTTTCCTACAAAAACAAATTGAAAAAATCTTGTAATCAAGCATCTTTGGAAAATATTCGGACATCCGACGTTAATTCTAATATCGGGATTATTCTGTCGTCAACAAAGCAAGACTTGAAGCGAAATAAAAGTTTACATTCGCCATTGTCTTCTATAAATGGTATGTACAAATGTATCTGATATTAGATAATATTATTGAAATTAAATTATTGAATAGGTGAATTTTATATTGTGTATTGCAGTGTTCCTTTTTTCAAATTAACTTATTTTATTTCTCACTTTCTAATAGAAGAATCTCTGATTTAAAAACAACGGACTTTTATGGTACTTTAACATCAAGTAGGTAGAAATAACTAAATAATATTTTCATTACAATTTAAAAAATGTTTTTTTTTCTATGTCTATGTGCTTTTACTTTTGTAAAAATTCTTGAATTCTACCAAAAAATATATCGAAATTTACTTGATGCTCTCATAACTTAATGAAAAATGTACTCTTTTTCATTTTTTAGCTGTAAAATGGAGAAAGAATAATCCTGAACAAGAAGTCACTGGTCCCGGCAACGCTGATACATTGTCAGATTCCATGTCAATGATGAGTCAATTAGGTCAGGCAGTTATTATCACAGATGTAATTCCCAGTACTTATTACAATTTTTTTTATGCTAGCTCTGTGGGTGCAATAACAGATGTTGCGCTGTGTTATGGGTGTCAAATCACTTATATCACCATCAGCCTACGGCTAGCAAGGCTTGCAATTAATACCAAATATAAATTGTAATATATGTAATTTATATCTATACCCTATATTATTAAAATATAATCTTTTCTAATTCAATTTAATTTATTTTTAAATACTTTATAGTAAGAAACGTTAACTAAGTAATTATAAATTAACTTAATTTTAATTTCCCCGTTATAATAGGTACATATTATAATTGTTCAACATTTTTTCTTTGTCTACAGGAAGAAATCTTCAGGACACATGGAATGGCCACATTAATCAAGCCAACTTCTCGATGCTCATAATCGTATTAAGTGTCACTTGCACTCAGCACTAAACTTAGTTTTATTTGTGTAATACCATTAAATCAGTATTTTTAATCAATCTGAAAATGTAGCTACCGTATTTACTCACAATAAAAATTTCTCTTGAATACGTTTAGTTTTTAATTTACCCTTGTAAATATTAAATTAAGCTCTGGAGCTACTCCGGAAATATAAAAATATTAAAGTACCCATAACAAACTAACGATATAAAGTTTGTTATAGGACTAAAAATTTAATTTGGTATGCAATCGCATGAGTAATTCGAGACAATCCATAACAAATATCTGTAGCCAATAATTATGGAATATAATTATAGCTCTAGCAAATACATGATAGTAACTACAATTATCAAAATAAGAACAGTTGGTCACGAGTAAACCTGTAGTAGACAAACAAATAGACCTCAATTGTTAATACAAATAAATTCAAATATTACATCGTAGATAGGAACAAAACAAGGCATCCTTCGCGCCCCTCGCCCAACTCAAATCAAGTAGATACAAATCGATGCAAGTAGAAGGGCGATAGCAACAATAACATACAATAACAACTAAGTACGTACGTAGCATTATTGCGTTATAAAGTACTCAATCATTTCGTATTTGTAGTCACACGGTGATACTGCTCCAGTGCGCATGTGCGTAACTGGCAGCTCGCGACTGCGCCTAGCGCAGTATCATCAGCACCTTCTTTAACATCAGTTCCAACATTCGCTGTAACAACGTTAAGATTCCTAGATAGACGGTTCAAACTTTATCTACTTATTTAAAAAAATACTTAAATTATAAGGTGGAATAAAAATGATATTATCGTCTACTTAAAAGTAGGTTCTTTGCAATCAGTGCTGTGGGGCCAAATTAGATTAGGTGTTTCTGATGTGCAACCGTGTTGGTTCTTTCATATTACTTGTGTTGCTCGTATTCTTGGACTCCAGGGACTGCTCAGCCTCTGCACAACATGAAGCAAATAGTAAATTATCACTTAATACGTAAGTTTTCACAGTTTAAATCTTTAACCATCTTTAACGTTTTCGCGTCGTGACGCCCAGTAAGCCCTTAAAAAGCAGAAGATAATAATTTTTGTATTATGTTTCAGCGTACAATCGTGGGCGGTTAAGCTTGGTACAGAGTTGTACCATTTTGGTGAATTTATTACTAGGAAAAAAGAAGTTCAGGATGTAAGTATTAATTAAATTTATATGTTATCTAAGACATATACTACAAACAAAAAATATATTACTAGTCACATAAGGTGGAAAAAAAACTAAAGTTTTTGGCCATGGTTGGTACATAAAAATATTTAATTTAAATTTGTTATTTTACAGAGCTTTAAATCCGCCCAAATCGAATCGAGAGATGGCGAAAAATTAGTGCAAAGTATGTCAGACGACATTCGAGCTATGATGGAACTAAAGATAAGTGCCGTTAAGAGGATAGTTGAGGCTGCGGAAAACATGGCTTTTGATAAACAAAATGAAATAATACCTGAAGATTTTCAGTACTACAATAGCAAAGAAATGGAGGAGCCCTACGATGAAATATCTATAACAACTACACCTGAACCTGAATTTAGTTTAGAAAACTGGATTATACGACCACCTACAAAAAGTGCACATTTACAGATGAATCCACATTTTTCAAATATACCAGTTAATGTAAATTTCAGCAGTGTACATGTACCAACAAATGTTTATGATTGGGGTATGTATTATTCATTAGCAATGATAAGTTTAAGAGTTTTAAGAAAAATAATAATGAATTCTAAATTTTTAAGCGCCCGAAGTAATTAAGGGTATTCATTGGTCGGAGGGTTTGGACACGCATTTTATAAACAATTATCAAAGCGACCCAACACTTTCGTGGCAATATTTCGGCAGCTCTACGGGTTTCATGAGACATTATCCTGGTAAGATAAATTAAGATTCTATTGTCTACCTATTTACTATAAACCTAAATAGCTACAAACCTAACTAGCATAGTTTCACTAATTTGTTTTTGGCTGTTAATAGGTTAATAAAAAATTTGTTAAAAATATTGCGGTGTGATTTTAGCTATGAAATGGAGGGCAGATCCGGTTGATATTTATGACTGTCGTACGCGAGCCTGGTATATGGAAGCAGCAGCTAGTCCTAAAGACGTGGTAATCCTGGTTGACCGTAGTGGTTCTATGACGGGTCAGCGTCGAGACATTGCAAAACATGTCGTCACCAACATTTTAGATACCCTCGGCAATAACGACTTCGTCAATGTTATGACTTTTGCGGATACTGTGGAGGAAGTGGTACCTTGCTTTGAAGATTCTTTGGTACAGGTAAGTCCAATTTCTAACTAATTAAAAACATTGTTATAAGACACGTACACGTATATACACGTACTATAATAATAACTATTTTAAATTATTTAAAAATGCAATATTTCCTTCTAGGCTACTCTGGGAAATCTAAGAGAAATTAAATTAGCTTTAGATAATTTTGAAACAATGGAGATAGCTAATTTCTCCGCAGCATTAACACGAGCTTTTGAACTTCTGGAAATTTACAGAAACAACAGCGGTGGCGCTAACTGTAATCAAGTAAGTAATAGAATTTATAACCACTATTACCGCTGTATCATCATACTGATTTTAAGTATTTATTTATAATTATATATTTGATTACTTTTCAGGCTATAATGCTGGTTACTGATGGCGTCCCATACAATTACAAGGAGTTGTTTGAGAAGTACAATTGGAAATATGACACCCCAGTGAGGGTGTTTACGTACCTGATAGGGCGAGAGGTAAAGGTAGTACCACTCCAGGTATTACTGTGTGTCGTAGTCATTGTGCGACCTGCATAATGCCTTCCTTTCGTACCATAAACAGTACACCTTGAATGTGGTACTCTTCTTTCTCTCTATCACTGAATCAATTTCTCCAATCTTTACTATTTCTTCTATCATCAACTCCTGTCCATTCTCATAACGCTTTACGCTTGTAGTACTACTTTAGTTATCTTATTGTTATGAGTAGTTTGTTGTGTGAGTAAATTGTCTTGTTTTATTTTTGTAGATGCGCTAACTCACCTACAAGACGGTCGACATAAATATTTTAATCCTAGTTTTTTTGGGATTCTAATCTTATGAAGATTTCTTAAAAATTGTGTAATCACTGTGTTATGTACAATTATGCATGTTAATTCTGGTAAATAACTTTTGCAGTCTTGTCGATATTTGTTGTTTTAAAAGTTACATGCAATTTACCACTGCACAATAATGCTACAAAAAATCTTAGTATCCCTTTAATGTACAATACAAACATAAAATTAATTAACTTTTTCAACTCAATACAATTAAATGGACACGCTTTAGAGCGGATCACTAGCTTGCAGATAGACACTGCAATTCGCCATAACTACTCGTATTACACAACACGAACTAACGGAAGGATATAAACTTCACCTTTGCATGGACCGAATAATATCAAATCAGCTAAATCCAGGTGGCGGATGTGAGGGAAGTGAAGTGGATGGCGTGCGCGAACCGGGGCTTCTACGTGCATCTAAGCACGCTAGCCGAAGTGCGAGAGAGAGTGCTTGAGCACGTCAACGTGTTGGCACGACCGCTGGTGCTGCAGCGCGAGAAGCATCCAGTAGTCTGGACTCCTGTTTACGCTAACATAACGGTAAATATTCTTAAAAATCTAAGAGATACGGAAATTTCGTTTGCGAATTTCGAAAGGAACAATTTTACGAACATTGAAAGCTCTAATAGCCTAAAAGCATGATCTATAGGGCGATAATATTACTAATGCAAACGTCCTATTTCAAAAGTTCGTTATCATCACTACTTTTATTTGTTTTAGGATCCTAAAGTGGCAGATTACTTATGGGAGCAACGAGAGAGAGCGGAACAGAAAGAACGTTTTATGAGTCAACGGCGAGATAAAGTCCTTTTTAATTCCGAAAAAGAGCAAGATCGGCGATGGAGAATCACTCAAGTTAGTAATTTTTGTGTGTCAATTAAGTTATTTTTATTCATTAACTAACTGTGCCCCGCGATTTCGCCTGCGTTAGGAATATTAACTTAATGCTTGATAGCCTATAACCTTCCTCATGAAAGTAGCTATTGTACACGAAAAGAATTTTTCAAATCCGACTTGTAGTTCCAGAGATTAGCGCCTTCAAACAAGCAAACAACCAAACTCCTCAGTTTTGGGTATATATTAGTATAGATAATTCGTAGAAGCCATCCTCCTCCTAAGTGTAGGAGGATGATAACACACAATAAAGATTTTCTTTAAAACTGTTGACAGTTTAAATTTTTTAACTTTAAGTTTAATAATTTAAGTTGCGATATTGCCATTTTTAATATTTATTTTAGATGAAACAGGGTCAATATAGTGAGTTAGGAAACTCACAATATCAGCTTATGACGTCAGTGTCCATGCCAGTATACGATTTACGCCATAACGAGGTGGGTTCATATTTTCTATTTTATGCTAATATATTCCTGTACAATAAATTAATAATTTTTTTTCAAAACAAGGAAAGATAACAAGATTTCTAAATTCTTTTAAGGTAACCACTATCCAAAAAATTTCTATATAATATGCAATGCTGTTTAAGAGTCATTTAATGTAGCAAATAAGTAATTTTAAAATTCTATCATTATTTTTTTTGTCTTGTTATCTATTCTCAACATATAATATTATTATTAACAATATCTCGATGTTATTATCTATGTTTTTCTAAATTCGAAATTGGTGTGTGCATGATCAAAATAATCATCTATTGTTATTTATTATTCTTAAAAATTATATTACAGATTGGTTTTACGTTTAATTTATTATATTTGGACGTAAGCGATCTCTAACCTTTTTGCTATCTTTCCTTTGTGTTGATATCAAATATGTTTTTAATAATGCTCTGTTTTGTTTGATGGTTCCCCTTCAGAACATCACAGAGAATGTACTGATAAACGAAGCTTACTGGGTATCAGTTACAAAAGAGGTATTACACACTTAGAAAGTTTTGATGATTTTAATGTAAAGTTTTTGCAAGATACAAGAGAGTTTTTATGATTTAGTTTTTTGAATTACAGTAACGGTACAATGTTATTTGGCCCCGTTAGCGATGCATCTGTCCTCGATAGATGTTGGCCGCTGGTCGCAGTCGCTCGCGACTGACAATGTGTTGTTCGACCCTTTTGGCTTATCGTAGTATAGTAGTTTTCTCCTAGATAGTAGGCGTAGACCAATAGGGTGTTATGATCGACTTTTCTATCAATTATCAAGTTCATTATTTCTGTGCAAGAATTATGATCTATTATTACACACACTATCTCGATACAATGTATTTTTGCCTGATTTAGTGATGTCTTCGTAGAGACATTTTAAAGATTGACTTGTTTTATGAAAAGTAAATGTACATAATATATTTTCATTAAAAATATTGTTCCGCCCGACATATGACACGTATGGGGCTTTTGTTACATGATCTATTGATAATATTTTGTTTTCTCACAATGATAAAACTTTTGATATACTATTAAATTTTAGTGTAAATAAAGTTTTCTCATTAATAAAGGAGACATTTTGATTTTTGGAGAAGGTTGTTACAATGCATTTATCTATATGTTATTAATTTTATTGCATTCGTACGTCCACAACCAATCGCAGTCTGTAGAGGAGAACGGCCAGAAGGAGGTAGGCCCATGCTCTCTTAGATTTGCGTACGACTGAGGACGGATGTGCGGCGATGGAAGTCCGACACCTAATTCAAATTATTATATAAATTTCACGATGGAAAGCAGTTTCATTTTTAAATTTAATTAACAGTTTTCAGTCCTAAATTGAGAATGAGGTTGACAAGAAAAAGTGAACAGAATTTATTGTGTCATTTGAATTGGATGCTTTGATGAAACTGCTTCTGTCCATTTTACTATTTTATCCAAATTTAACTGTCTAAATTTTAACAACCGATTGTAAATCATACTTAAAAACCAAATTAATTTCTGATTGTCTATTGTTCTCTATACCTATGAACTATTTTATATTTATATATACCTAACACATATTTAATCTATAAATTTCAACAGATTGTTACAAGGAATAATATAAAAGGTTACCTACTCACCCATCTAGCAAGAAACAGTAGTGGGTCTAGAATGAGAAGTAGTGTTTTATAACATGAATTGTGCAACTAAAGTAGTTTTGCTAGAACCTGTAATAATGAGTACTGAAACAGATGTAGTTCATACGTATAATAATGTAACCTAGACTTCGCCTAACGGGGCGTAGATGCTAGACAGAGAACTTTGCTATGGCTAGAATTTAAAGTATACAAATTACAATATTAGGTAGAATACAACGATACTAATAGTTTGTTTTTGTATTGCGTGAAAGTTTTATTCTCTAATACATTTTTATTACCACATTTACTGGGTATAGACGGACCCAAGTGTAGATAAATTTAATAATCTTTAATAATGTAAGGTAATTTTTCTCTTTATTATTAAGATTTAATTCAATAAGTTTCAAATCTTTGCACTTTGATCTCAATTATTGTAACTTACTTATTTCAAAATAATTACAGATGCGAATAGCTAAATTGTTAGGGGTTGCTGGTACAGACGTACCTTTGTCTGAAATTCAAGCATTAATGACGCCGTATAAAGTAAGTTTACACAACTATTTAGATTATTACCTTGATTTAAATTTGTTATTACGATTTTTCGGGAAATTTTGAACTTGATTATGATTGATTATTATAGATTGGAGTGAATGGATACGCTTTCATAGTGACAAACAACGGATACATATTAATTCACCCGGATTTAAGACCAGTGGTACGTATAACTAAATCTTAACAGCTAAAAATAATTTGATAATTTAAAACAAACATACAAATAAATATTCTATACGAATGAAAGTAGATAAGGAACATAACATCGCACAAAAACAAACGTTTCTGTTTCAGTTTCAGCAAATTTTAAAACCGAGTTACAACAGTGTGGACATGATAGAAGTTGAGTTGTTTGATGACGACAGAACTCCTAGGAACTTCAGTAAGGAATTAACTGCGGTAAATAATATCTACTAATGTTATATAAAAAAATGGCGTGTTTATATATAAATGTGAATGTGTTTGAGATGACGGCAATGGGGGGTTCCACTAATCCACTCCCAGCAGCCACTAACGCTGATCCATTGTAATGCGATCATTTGGATATAATATAACCATTGAAAAAATATTTTTGGATCCTTTTCAGTTTCGACAGGAAATTATTGATCAGAGAACCGGAAACAAGGCGATGAATGTCAAATATCACATGGAAGATATGGTAAGACAAATCTGAAGAAAAATATACCTACTCGTACGTTTAATTTATTAGGATATTTAATTTTTTCGTTTAAGTTAATAAGGATAATAAATACCGCAAACAGTATTCAAAACATATAAAAATTAATCAATAATTTCATTAGAGAAGAGCTTCTCGGGCTCGAAAGCATTACTATTGGACGGGAATAGCCGATTCGCCTTTTACCTTGGTGATCACCATTCCTGAGAATTATGGCCGTCACCGGATCACACCGCCTCCTACCGACGACATCCACCGGCTGTCTCTTACGTCCAAAAATATATCTGCGAGGCAGTATTTGTCTGATAAATGGAGCGTTCATCCTGATTGGTAAGAGACTTCAATTTTTTCATTTAACCAAAGTTTGAGCTTGAAGACAAATCATATTCAGGTTTTTTGTAAATATTTGACTACAAAAAATAATGTATAATGTAGCTATCACAACTAAGTTGAATTTTGCTTGCTAACAAAAATCAAATTAAACTCAGTTTAGTTAAACTAAATTAGCATAATTATAAAGATATGAATTTTTTTTTAAGTTTCATTCGATATCAGTATCACGATAAACGTTACAGGATGTACTGCCGCCACTACGAACGTACGTTTTCTTCTCCCGAAGAGGAGTTACTGTACTTCTTGGAAAGAGTCGCCAAGCCTGGCTGGCGCTGGCCGGCAAAGCCGCGCCCACCCGAACATCATAAGAACAAGCAAGGCCATGAGAAGCATAACGGTGAATACAAGGATATCTTTTCCATAGGCATATCTCTTAAAGGCGCTAAAAGAGCTTCTTCAAAGCTAGCAACGCATTTGTCACTCCCCTGGTGTTGCCTGAGGTGACCACTCATCATCAGGTAGCCCGCATGCCTGTTTGCTAGGCGTCAATTATAAAAGAAATCAAACATAGGTAAAGGTAATAAAAACTACTTACAAATTAATTGTAATAAAAAATCATTTGCAGGAACGCCTGAAAGTAGAGAAAGAGGAAAAGTCCCGAACGCTATACCACGAAATGAGTACTATTGTAAGTATATAACCAAATTAGAACTAAATTTTAGTAAATAATATAGCTAGTCTAAAACTACATACGTACAAGTAGTAGTATTAGGTACCTGGTATTTTTACGTGTTACGCGATAAAACTTTACTACCTGACACACAACTCCAGATAACATTTTACACAAAAGTTCCTAATAGACCTACCAAACGTAGGCGAGTAAATTTCATAAAAGTATAAACAACCGAAATATTATATCGAACTCTATAAAATAATGAAATATTTTTTGAAACATCAGTTTGTAAATAGATGTCGTTTGTACTCGTATCAACATAATACTTGGAAAGTTTATTTATTAATGCTCAACTTCTGAAGTTATAAACAAGCAGATAATCCCTTCGATTTAAATGATGGTTTATATAACACTCGTTTCCCCTCTAGCTCATAAAGACGTAAATACTCTGCCAGAGTTAAATGATTGACAAAATTAAATACAAATTTCCAGGTGATCACGGATTGATGCAAGCTCTGGTTTATGATGCTCGGAACACGGCCTGGTTTAATAAGAGTATATCCGAATCTGCATCAGAAGAAAAAGCGTAAGTAATATATTATTATTATTCATAACTAACATAATATATTAAATAGGTACCTATAGTATATAGTACCTTTATTGTAGAAGAAAAAATAATTGTAATACATATTATTATTATTAAGAATACTTGGAATTTAATGTGGATAAAAAAAAAGATTATTAGAAAAGAATATTTTCACAATTTACCACCACCGGTAGGTACGGAGTAGTAAATATATCCGATAAACAAACAATCAAATACATTTAAATTACATGCAATATTACGTATACGTGTTAATGAACTTAAATTTCCTCTTGAATGAGTAGCAAAAAAACCAATTCGAGTAAATTATTTTTTTACAACTTCAACATTTACATATTTTTTGTGAAAACATCAACGCATGCAATTTCAATGTTTGCTAAGATTTATTATTTATTATTCGACACTTTACTGTCCGTTACCTACTTCAACATTAACTTCTACATCTCCAATTAACTCTTAACGCAAATCAATATATAGAGATAAGTACCAATATTTCTTTATTTCACACAATTACTCACTTTGCACATAAATTTATTTTAATATCTGCCTGGATAGCCCATTGACAAAAGTGATCGGATTACTACCGAGGTAAAGTATAGTTAAACAAGAGCATTTGCATGATAAACTAATATAATATAATACATATTTTTAGCAATGTATCTAAACTTGGTAATTGTTGTATAGAATAATTAAAGGTATCTAATTTCTATTGTACCTAATTGTTACATGGGCGCTGACATGATCCCAAATGACTGTGTGTGGGTACTTGTTATTACGAGTATAACAGAAACTATATTTTAAATATTACGAATATACTTTTGATCCCGTTTTAACTTTAATTCTGATTACCCTTTACATAAAAATAATATTTCATTATTTGGAGTTGTTTCGGTTTATTTTTTTGTAACGTTTTAAATTATACTTACCTATCTACATTAAGTCTCAATTCCACATTGAGACTTGAGTAGGTTTAGAAAACATATTTACTACTTTGAATAACCAGTACCTTCACGTAATAATAGTGTGAGCCTGATAAGATAATAATATATCGTTGGTAAAGTAGGTATATACCTACTAAATAAATTAGTGTCGTCAATGGTAATAATATTTACCATATTTGTAGGTGATCTTTTATCATGTATACTTAAATGTCAAGTAAACATGCAGGCAATCTATAATTTAGATATGGTTTTAGGAGATGAATGGGATTTTTTATGAATATCTTAACTGTTATGTTGGTACATACTCGTACATGAAAGTTATGGAAAAGAGAAACAACTAAAAACTAAAACCATCTCTGAATTTGAAAAACATTGAATTTAGTTTTATTTTAAAATAATGCAGCCAAGGATAGTAAGTGTGTCACTGTGTGTATTATAATGTGCAGCTTAAGGATTAAAGTAAGTCAAAATATAAAGGCGATATTTTCTTATTTTGTTTCTTATTAAGTAGGTAATGTATAAAGATAATATTTACCCTGCCACAGTTGTTACACTACGCTATGAAGTATCGTGGATCCTAGATACTTCTTTCTTACTTGACGTCTTATAAAAAAATAGAAAGCCTTCTTAGCTCCGGTTTCCTTCTCGTAAAAACTGTTTACTCTTGCAAAAGCTTACCTAAATGTAATTTGAAATGTAAAATTCGAAATGGACATCTTTTTTAGGGCGGAATTCATCCAACGATTTGGCTACATCGTGGCGTTCCTGGCTACCCACAGCGGACTGACGCGGTGGCAGACTCATCCTCCAAAAGAACACGAAAGCGAAAAGTAAGACGCATTATGAATATAGGTAGTAACTATCAAGCATCTTCACTTTATTCACTGAAATAACTTTAAACAGGTTGGAATTTGGCAAGCAATATCCGCGTGCTATTGACGAAGTATGGTACCGCCGCGCGGTTGAACACCACTACGTGGATCCTCTGAGTTACGTGTACAGTGTCGGGTTGAACACGGATAAGGTTCCCCTGAATGTGAGCTCGGCTATGGTGACGGCTGCCCATGCGGTTTTTCACGGTGATGGCCACAAGAAAGCACCGGCGGCCGTCGTTGGGTTCCAATTTAAGCATGAACGTCTCCGTGAATGGTTTGAGAATATTACTTGTACGGTGAGTTACAGTTCGGAAATTTTCAACCAATAAATTAAAATCGAAATTTAGCAATCAATAAGTATAGTAGTTAGCTACCTATGATTATTGATTGCTAAATTTTGATATAGTTAGCTATATTTTGTTTTTTTTTTTTTGCAGTGTGAACACAACAAGGAGTGTGACGCTGAAGAATGGGATTGCTTTCTGGTGGACAACAACGGTTGGGTAGTGGTGAGCAAAAATACTGAACAAACGGGACAATTCTTTGGAAAGGTGTGTATTTTAATCTATAGAAAATATGGAACCCTTCCAGCAAAGTTTAAACTGATGAGTAAACAGATAATTCGAAAAGTTTTTTTTAATAATCTAAACCTGCAAACTGTTTACAAATATTTCAGATTCGGCCCGACATTATGACGAAGTTAATAGAAGAAGATGTATACAAGCCTATACACGTCGTGGACTATCAGGCCGTTTGTTTTCGAGAGAAGAAAATAACCAATCCTGCATCAATGATACTAACTGTAAGAGATCTTCATTTTATTTCCTATAGTGATAATAATGAGTAATTCAGATTTGTCATTCGCTTCTACGGTTATAAATTATTTTCAGAAAACAAATTGGGTACCTGAAATCTAAAAAACCTTTGTAAACGATAATTTTGTGATATTGCTTTTTAGCCCTTGGAGAATCTTCGCCTCGTAATGGCTTGGTTTATAGCGACATCATTTTGGTTCTACAACTCGATCACTATCGGTTTGGCTCAACATTCGAGCGACTCTTACGACGAAGGTAAATGTTTAAGAAAATCAATAACAACATATTACAATTTAGTTGTTTCTTTATGTTAGTAATAAGCAATACTTTATTGTATGAAGATAAAGTTAAACTTGATGGTATATTTATGAATGTTAGGAACGATATTGGTGTAGCTCTTGCGCGTTGTCAGCATGATCTGTACAATTTGCATGACAACGAGCACAACGAAATTATACCTACCACTAAAGGTATTAAGTAAGGTAACGATTATATTTAAACAGTAAAATGTGCTAATCGTTATGCATTTGCATGTGAAAAACTTAAACAACACTATCCAGATTAATTCAGGCTTCAAATTAACTAAACTATCTAAGTAGGAAAAAGAATAATTGTCAATACAACTAAAGCTTCTTTTAAAATACATTTACTTTATCTTGAGTGCAAGCAACTTTGGCTTATTGATCTGAAGAATATGTTGCTTTCTTTTCTAAGCATTCTGTCTAAGCTTAACGCTATTTCCATGGCTTGAAATAGGTAATCAAAAAGCGAAAAAGCGAAGTACTTAGATATGTTTTTAGGATGGCTCGAGTCTAGCCTAGATTTTTGTCCGAAATAAAAGGCTAAAACAAGAATGTAATGTTATTACAATTTTATTCTCCACGTGTAGGTAAATCTTTAAATGCATGTACGTATTCTCTACGACAATTAAGGTACAGTAAATGTACCTATTCAATATAGTTATCAAAATTATCTCATGGAGTCATCGATCGGACGTAGATAAAATGTTCTTTATGAGTAGTAACGACTCCATCTTGTTTTCAGAGTATGTTACACCCACTGGTGAGTTGATAGACAGCACAGTAGCGCGTGTTGACTGTGGCACTTCAGGAACTTTCCACAATGTGCTATTTTTCCAGTACATTGATTCTGTAGATACAATTTTAACTAAAGAATGTGCATGGCATAGTCCTTTTATTAAAAAGCCAACAGTTCATTTGATTATCATTTTATTGAAAATTGAGATTTTAAAATAACAATTACATTTTTGGAATTGTTTGGGTGATGATTTTATTTTTATGCATGATTGTCGTCCTGTTCGGATTGCCTACTTGCCTTTGCGCTATTGGTGGTGCTTGTGCAGGTTCTACAATAAGAATGTGCGATTATTTTAAGTCCTTTTCTA
Source organism: Noctuana stator (assembly GCA_018231225.1). NCBI lineage: Eukaryota > Metazoa > Arthropoda > Insecta > Lepidoptera > Hesperiidae > Noctuana > Noctuana stator. The sequence goes on from DWQK01000889.1 coordinate 17,718, forward strand.
CATAGATATGTAGGTTTACTATGACGATATTACATTTGATGGGGATACGTCTATGTTTTCGTTTATGCTAGGGATGGTTTTGTGAACAGCTCATTCAATAATACTATCTGTTGGTACACGAGTGAGCGAGCCAGTAAGAATAAAATTTACTATTAAGATTATTGAAATCATGATTTAATTTCTATACTTAAATTAAATTAAAAAATATTTTCTGAAA
>DWQK01000890.1:0-17927 GCA_018231225.1 Noctuana stator
AATTTTTTTACTAAACAAAATCATATTATGAGTAAAAAACATTTCTCTAGTTATCTAATAACTAGAGGAATGTTTTTAGTAAGAAATTAGCACAATTTTTTTTTTGCTTCGATTTTATTTAGGTTGAACGAGTCCCTACTATCTTTTAGATATAAGTAACAAATAGGAACGTGTTGCAGTTGGAGGCGGAATACAAGCCGGGCATCACGTTCATAGTGGTGCAGAAGCGTCACCACACGCGGTTGTTCTGCGCCGACAAGAAGGAGCAGTCCGGCAAGTCCGGCAACATCCCCGCCGGCACCACCGTCGACCTCGGCATCACGCACCCCACCGAGTTCGACTTCTATCTCTGCAGCCATCAGGGCATTCAGGTTGAGATTTGTTATACTAGCTCATTCTACAGACAGCACAGAGTGTAACTATGATATTATATAAATCATTCAATTTGGGTTCATTTTTAATAGGGTGGACATGCACTGTTGATTGGTAGAGAAGGCTTACAACTTTAAGTCCACTTTTTATACCAATATGTTGATGGTATAATAAATAAATAAATTTTTCTGAATATGCTCATTAAGTTATTTTAAGATTAGTTAGGTGTTCTTTGAATTCTACATTTTTATATAATATTATTTGTTGAGTAATCCAGGCAATTAATATAAAGTATGTGGTGTTAATCGGAAAGGGAAACTTAATTCTCAGTTGGTTTCAATGATGTACATAATTGTAAATCCTCAATGTTTGTAAAGAAAACACTGAGGTCGCAAATGTTATAAGTGTAAGTAAATATGTTACAAAGAATAAAAGAAAGTGATATTAGGTATGTGTTTATGTAGTTATGTATGTATGTGTGTACAGGGCACGTCGCGTCCGTCGCACTACCACGTGCTGTGGGACGACAACCACTTCGGGTCGGACGAGCTGCAGTGCCTGACGTACCAGCTGTGCCACACGTACGTGCGCTGCACGCGCTCCGTGTCCATCCCGGCGCCCGCGTACTACGCGCACCTGGTGGCCTTCCGCGCGCGCTACCACCTCGTGGAGAAGGAGCACGACTCGGGCGAGGGCTCGCACCAGTCCGCCTGCAGCGAGGACCGCACGCCCGGCGCCATGGCGCGCGCCATCACCGTGCACGCCGTCACCAAGAAGGTCATGTACTTCGCTTAGCTGATCACCGCCATCACCGCCATCCGCCAGGGTAAGTCGGGATTCTTTAACTGTACCTTATGTCGACGCCCTTGTGAGTTCATATCAGGTGTCTCTTGCTGTACGTGTTGTGATGGGTCGGGAGTGTCGTGTCAACCCTGAATTGTTGGAGGTGTCAATCGCTGAAAATCGCCAGTATATACTGTTCTGACGAAGCCGCTTATGTGACAGCTGACTGAATACGTCGTTTAACAATATTTGTGTATGGAAGTACAGTATAATTATGTTTCCTGTTTGCGAGGACAATGTGCCGCTCTTAGTGTAAAATGAGGATAATCCGCCTACAGCGATCTTACAATAACGCTATGGACAGTATAATCTTAATCATGTACTAGATAAAAATTTGACTATGTAATTCATTCACCAAAATAATGTCATTTTGTGACATAGTTATAACTACTTCTACTTAATTAACTGCACAATTAGCAAATAAATAAATTAAAAATTATATATTAAAACTTTACAGATCTTTTAAATTTGCTATATTCCTTTATTGTTTCTTTTTTGTATGTTTTTGGTGTTATTGCAGCGAGGAATATAAATTAGATAACACAATAATTTTAGGTACTTAAAAAATAAAATACGAACAAAATAACATATTTGGTAAATGAAATCTTGTGCTGTTTGATTAGTCTTCAATAGTTCTTAATTACTTTTTAAATAATTAAGAAGTATTCAAGCATAAATTATATAAAGAATATTATAACAAGGATGTCTTACATTGTGTTAATGAATTAATAGAAATGTCATTTAATGTGAGTAAAGCAATCTTAAGAAGGTAATTCAGACCAAATACAATTAAAAGAGACTACAAACCTTACAGTATCCTAATGTGCTGATGTGCCCTGCGTTGGTAGAAACTAAAAAAAATTAATAAATGCTTTGCATTATATCATGTAGTAGGAGACATACGGATACAATACATGTTTTGCTTATTTCAGTTGTAGCTTTTGAGGAAAAAATAAAAACGATAATTAGGTAAAACCCGTAAAATTAAATGGTTTCCGAAACACTTTTCCTCTCATATGTATAACAACTTAATAATAACTTGTGAGAGTATTACACATATGATGTAACGTAAGGCCGTGAATGTAGTCTTTATGCGATCCCATCATTAACAAGTGCAATCATAATACAATATTGCACTAAGCTTTTAATGTACCCATTAATTTAAAATTTTATGTGGCATCATCTATAGTTCTGTATTTTATTTTTATAGACAGCTCGATGTGTTCAATCCCAATTAGCACAGTAAATAAGCTAGAGCTGTGAAGTTTTTTATCAGATTGTATGACAAAAAATTTCATTGTTCCATATTTTACTGAATAATCTTAAAATAAATATTTAAAAATATCTTTATACTATAGAAATTAGTAATTATATACACGACTTGGTCATAATCAACTAATTACTGTCCACCACTACTGGTGACAAGTACCATTTCACACATTAAAAGTCATTCTAAGAATTTGCAATATATGTTGTTGGTTTAATAATTATAAATAGTGCCTATGTTTAGGATAACTTATAGGGACAACATTATTTGGGGCTCTTAAATTCTAAAGTTAATAAAAAACAAATATTTACATTGGTTTTTAAGAATCTTTTTTAAGAAATCGGAAACTTAACAGAATTTGCTGTGGCAATTTAGTTGACCATGATTATTAGCTATTTCCTATGAAAGGAGTAGTAGGCATTAAAATTGTGTAGCATTTTTAGCAGCTACACAGAATCGAAGGCGCAATGTGTTTTATTTTAATTAAGAAACTAGACGTTTATAACATTTTTATACTTATTATTATAGTACACATAGACAGATCGACAAATTTTTTTACAATCATTAATTAGATTGATCGATTAAAGAAGACTTTTTGTCTATGTTTTTTTTTTCTTATATAGAATAGATTATTTTATTTTAACTACATGACCTTTACTTGTTAATAAGTTTTAACTTATCCAATCGGAAGTATATGGAGGCCAAATACCATAATACTAATAATTACTTACATTATAATAAACTAAAACTAAAATTGTATGTAAGGAGCGTAACTTGCTATTTACGCGCCATGTGCCGTAATGTAAGCTGCTTTGATGTTGTTTTAATAGAATAAGTAGATAAGAGTCGCGTTACGAATGGACCACAGTTTTGATCCGCATCTTAACATATTTAATGTAATAGAAATGCAAAACTTGTATTATTAAATAAAACAATATAGGATAATTTAACGTTGCAAAGAATTGTTGAAAGGGTCGTTCATCATATCTAGATATTTTTCATGAAAAATATTATTTTTTACATGTTTACTAATTGATAAGTAACTCGCTAGCTCGCCCCTCATTATAATGTATTGCATCAAAAAAATTTAATCTCAGAACGGGAAGCAGTTGAGTACAATGTTAATGAACAAAATGCACGCTGTTCAGGTTCATATAAGGTAACTGAGGTCCCTCAGAACAGATTGAGGAGTTGAAGCGAAGCGAGAGAAACTAGAATTCACATGCATATATTCACTGAGTTACAATATTTATACAAAATTTCTCATTTATATAATATCTTGGTTGCTGTTTCTTGTTATAAGAACGTGCTAACTTTGTTACTTAATCCCTACCTTATTTTTCTTAGGCAAAATGTATTATGTCGAAGCACTATCCATTTTTTAAGTAGGTATATTGATGTAACTTAGATGTAGGCATACTCGTAATAAGTTATTTTAATATTTCTAAGAATCTAAACAAGGGATGTGGCTAACATTAGTCTTAAGTGAATTATAAAAATCTGTCCGATGACGTCCCCTCGCGTCGACAAATTAGCATAACGTCAAATAGTGGCATGTTACAAATGTTATGTTCAGTTCACATATTGATCTAGTGCTTAAAGATGTTCATGCATTATAAATTCATTAATATTTTTATAAAGTATTTTTTATACGACGAAGATCAAAAACACCGCTTTAATTCACGTTCAACATCGTTCGTAACAAATGAATAAATGGTTAAATTGTACTCAGTCTTATTAGCTTTAACTGCATAATTTACAAAAAGTAGACATTTTATGAGTATAATATATTTTAGGTAGTGTCAGTAGATATTGTGGAACATGAACACATTAATGTCCTAATATTTTGTAACCTTTAATGTCCAACAAAACAAATTGTAGTCCGGTTTATAAGAAGGCTTCTGAGAAGAGCGACAGCTGACAAGCAAAATATGGCAAATGACAAAGTTAATTAGAACGGCTCTTCAATCACTTACACACTATGCCGGCGGGCGGCGGCTCGTGGGCAGTGTGGTCCGAGCCCGGCGCATTCCGGCCGCCCTCCCCTCGGCATGTGTGCACGGGCCATAAGTTTTCCGAACGTTCCGTATATTGATACAATCGATGATAAATATTATATTTCACTTTGTGGTTGTTGTGTCTCCGTCGTGTGCGTGGACATTGTGCACTTTAAAAAAAATACAGCCGAATTGAGACCCTTCATTTTTCTTGGAAGTTGGTTAAAAATACATAATATTATGTATACCTGAAACGAAATTGTCAATCGATCACGTGATTCTCGTATTAATTATGTCATTTGCTTGTCATTTGTCAAACTTTTTGATGGTATATAAAAAAGCGGAGTTGAATATCGTATTTGGCTACACAACGGAGTATTTTTTAAGGTAAGACAATTACCGCTATTGTTAAGGGCCTTAAATATAAGCAATTAAAACGCAATTTATGTGTACTACTTTATGGTATTTAAAAACTAAACATTGGCGTTTCTCAGTTAAATCGTAGAATAAGAAAGCGAGAAGCAAACCGAGGATTATTCATAGTAATTAGACATGTTTACGATTAAGCTACATAAATAATATCTAGATACTTAGTCTGGCATGCAATATTATAATTTTACTGTACTACTAAGTGTCCCACTTCAGGCCAAAAGTAATTTTTCTTTGCCGCCTCTTAGTTTTTAAGTATTTTTATTCACTGGTATGAAATTTATAATTTAATGTTTTGATATGAAATATCAAACTCCGTAGGAGATAGCCTGACCAAAACATGAAATCGTTATTTAGCGTTTTTATAAACATAAACTATTACTCTGGTGTAATAAATAATAATCAATGGAGTTATTGTAATATGAAAACATCTCCGGTGCTTCGTCCGCGAGCTTTGGACTTGTATTGCGGACGACGCTCTATTTTGCAGTTAAATCATAAATTAGTAGAGTTATGAATATACACTTATGTTCTAAAATTCATGTTGTGTGCAGATACAGAGAGGATTAGTTTCGAAGGCGATATATAATTAAACAATCTCGAATTTAACTGAAGTCCATGAATAGTTACTTCGTGTTAGAAAAAATTTAAATGCATTGCATTCAAAATCGGGTCTGAGAAATAATACATGACGAAATGCTGGAAAAAACTAAATCGGAGAAAAAAGTAGCCTATGTTCATCCCAAGACCCCGTTTTTCATCCCCGTGAAATTTCATCAAAATCGGTTCTGCGGTTTGGCCGTGATGACGTCACAGACAGACAGACGGAGTTACTTTCGCATTTATAATATTAGTATGAATTATTTCTGGAGTGTTAAAAGTTTCAGTGTCATTACAAATTAAAAGTTAACGAAATTATTGCTTTTGAAACTAATCAACTCATGTCTCGTACAACGTACTATTCAATTTTATTACAAATTTTGTATAGTGGGCCCCTATTCTGCTATATTCTATGACGGGCTTCTCGATGGTCTCGTAATGGTCTCGCGTTGGAACGGTGTATTATGATACTTGCGATTGTCCAAAAATTATAACTGATTCTAATTATTATAAACACAAATGTTTAGATACATTATTTTACTATTTGTAAATATTATTAACACCGTCGAAAAAACATTGATAACTTTAAATTAGCAGGTTACCGACACTGTCAAAATCAACGATTGAGATGCCAGCAATTGTCAATGATTACGATTCATTACGAGACGATTGCACTAGCAGACATGGGCTCCTGCTTTTAATATAATTTGATTGTGTACTCTCAAGGATTATTATTGTAGATGGTAAAATAGATTTCAAATTTCTTCGTGCAGGGTAATAATGGAACTTGACGATGATAAAAGCGCTCAATTTGCGTTTTGGTGTAATATTATTTAATAAACGTTTTATTTAATATCTCTGATTATTGCCTTTTTTAATATTATGTATGTACTAAGTTTATAATTGAAAATTCAATCATGTCAATAAATTGCATACCTACATAATATATTAAACACTTACCTGAAATATTATTTAGTGTGTATTTTAAATAATCTCAGAATTGAATTATGAAATGAAAATGATTTTATCTTGGACAGCTTAAAAATTTATGTATTTCTCCATAGGATAAATTATGAATTTAAAAACTTCGCGCGAAACATCATTCAGACACGGTATTACTAATTTCGTGGGTTGCATAAAATATTTTTTGGTATACATTTTGTAATCTTTCTCTATGGTGATTAAACTACGAAGGCGATTTCGCGAAAGCGTATAAACAAACTTGTTTTAAATAATGTTTATAAAATCAATAACTATGTACCTAAGTAGTATGTGTCTTATATTGCTGAAATAACAATACAATAATATCATTTCTAATATGACATACATTTTCTAAATCTCAAAAAGATGGTTTATATAATTAGTGATCATAATGTTTTTATATGCAGTATTACAATAATATTACTTTATGTAAATCGTTTAGGTACCCAATATTTCCTAATGTAACACTGAACGAATATAAAATTTATCAAGTTTATTGTTAAGATAAATAGTTTTTAATGGATGAATGGAAATTTGTACGTAACAAACATATGTATATATTAACACTGTTTTAGTGATTTCGTAATGTATAATTATATAATTTCGTTAATATCTGGAGCAAAAGTATCGAGCACTATCGGTACCTCATCGCCAAAAAATTGGTTCTGATCTTTAGAAATTCTATCCACGACAACAAGAAAAATTAATTAATTAAGTGTCTGGTGAGATATATAAAGGTACGCATTTATTAATTTTAAATTGTATAAAGAAACAATTATTTTAAAGTAATTTTCGTGGGTCTTCAGAAAAAGGGTTTATAAAGTAAAGGAAGTGTTGATAGAACATGACTCTTATAAGGTTTTTATGTTTATATCTATAAGCTCTGTTCTCAACCGGAAATTAATACATAGCTCTTAATAATAATGATGAATAAAATAATTAGGTACCTTGAAGAACACGAACTGATCAGCAATCGCCAATACAGGTTGCGCAAAACGTTCATTCTTTTCATTCAAATGTTCATGCATGTTTAAGATGAATGAGATGTAAGAATGACCTTCCTCCTAGATCGCCCAAATCGGACACGCATTTGATGTTTATCATGTCCACACGCGAAGGTAACTACTTAACCATCCAGTAGTCGGCCTGCCAGTTTGATCTCTTTAAGTAAAAAAAAATAATGTACCTAAACATAACTAATTTTTTTGATTTTTTTGCTTTCGCTTTTTGTTTTTGGATTGAAAATTTCGTCGCACAAGAATGACAAAGTTTTCAAAGATGAGTAGGTACCTAAACGATTTATTTTTTGTTCTTATTATTTACAGCTGAAAGTCGAGAATACATACATACATGCATAAATTTCTGAAATTGCTCTATCGTGTCATTTGACTTAAATAAATAAAACCATAGATATAATAAATCTATGAATAAAACCATTTTTGAGGCTTGTTGTTTACAATTTAAATATTAGATGTGATTACATCATGTTTGTAAATTATTATCTCGATATTTGTAATTTCCCAGACATCGGATGATTTTTATTTATTTGTGAAAACCAAAATATATTTTTGAACACTGTCGTTCAAGCACATTTATATTTGTAATAGAAGATAGATACATACAGTTAACCTTTAATTTTTAGATCTCTACGTTATTAAGCGTTAAATAAACTATTTACAACTTCGCGTAAAATAGGAAGAAATAAGAAATAATATTTTTTTTTATTTGTATCTCACTTCCATACATTACAGGTCTTCAACTAATTCACTTTGATAGACTCATTAAGTCCTTATACTACTGATAACGTGTATTGGTATTATTGTAAGCGTCGTCGAGCCACGGAGTCACCTTCCGATATTATCACCTGCGAACTGAGAATCGAGAATTGCAATGCTACCTCCCGTTTAGCGGCAATCCGCTCGAACGCCTACACTGCTCTGGAACAACGCTGGTGCCAAGAGAAACATTTTGTGACATTGTAAAACTAACTTCATTTTGAAATATTTTTAGCCAAAATGCAATGAACGACGTTTAAAAAAAATCTAATACATTCACTGTATTATATAAATAGAAATCATCCTTTGTGAATTAAAGTATCAATAAGTAATATAATAATGTGGTAAATTTAGTCAATATACTTATCATAGTTTTTATTAAAAAGTGCGAAAAACAGTGATACTAAAATTCTTTAATACTTTTAAATGTATGGGGGACTTAAATACACTTTGTTTATTTTAAAATGTCTTTTTAATATCATATCCTATCATACACATCATTATTATTTACAATTACATTGTTATTTGGTGCAATATTTATTAATTTTACTATGAATCAATATTGAGGATCTGAAAAAAGGAATAAATAAAACATCTCAATTAATACATAAATTTTATTTACCATTTTGAAAAAGGTAATGTAAATAGTGGAAATATTTAATAAGTAAAGAAAAGCTAAGCATTTTTATAAAAATATCATTTTCATAATTCCAAATGCATCGGCAAGTTATTATGTCTTACACTATACATGTCAAAATATTCTACACGTTATATGAATTAACAAATTTGTAATATCAACATGTATATATTATAATTTGTATAAACGTGTTCGATAAGCTAATAAACACATAACATGAATTCCAATTTCTTTTACGTATTACTTCCATACACTCATTTCTAAGCTCCTTCGTAGGCCAACCTTACATTACAGACAGCAAATTCAATAAATTGTACGGAATGCTATAAGACACAATAGAAATGATAGAAGTGAATACATTCCATTATACTATAATTTAAAGTACTACGATTATATTATATATGGAATGTATTCTATATGATAATAGTATTGCATACTAAGCTTTTTATACCAGCAGTCTCTTACTTCGCTAACTTTAAACAATAGACCCGCCGCGATCACCAACCCGTCGTCACATGACGAAATGAGTCCTAATTATTAAGATAATTAAAATCATAATGAGTTTCAAAGTATGTGTTTGATTGTGTTTTATCGTGTGTAATTGTAGGAGACGCTTCCTCGACAGCGATTAAAAATTCAGTTAAAAAACATACTACCGTTATCGTTACCGATTTTTATTCATAACTTTAGAATCGCGACACTGATATACCTACAGGTAAGTTATTATAATTTTATAATTTGGTTACTTGCTTATTCTTCGATATTGCCAAATGATGTAAAATCGCCGTTACAATAGTGGTGTGGACAAATAACGGAAATCTATTTTAATTTTATTAAATTCATAATAAAATTGATATAAATTAATAATTATCCATTTTAATTTCCCATTTTTTTACTTAATTTTTTTATGTTTATTAAAAGGCTCTTAGCATTCTTACAAAAACATCCTAGTTGGTGTCGAATAGTTACAATGTGTGGCAGACGTGTGTAGTGTGGTGGCGGTGTTGAGAGCATTGAATTGTAATTTTTGTAACCAGAGTGCATGCACCTAACCTGATTTAGCGCTTAATTTAATGGTTCTTGAAATATTTTTTTTTTTTAAGAATCAATTCATACGTGGCATCAGATCAATCGCCAAACACGGACTGGGTGCACTCAACATCACGTTAGAAAAATGTGGTTCGCGGTGTCCTGCCTAGTACGTAGTACACAATAACTCAATATGTGATGGTGATGGCGGCCTAAGGCAGCGGCTTGTCCTCGGGGATGGTGGGCGAGGTGGCGCCGCTGGGCGCGCGGCTGGCGTCGCGCAGCGCCTCGTCGAAGCTCTGCGTAGAGTTGGACCGAGAGGCGACCTTGCCCTGCAATAACAAAATGTACCTCATTTTAGTTTAGCACGCTTTTTATATGGCAACTGATTGGCGCAGATCTCCCCAAAATCAAGGAAGGCAAGATAATACTGCGCTACTCAAATACAGGTAGGTGGAGATATGGGGTAGTAGTCAACCAGTATCAAATTTCACTTAACAATTAGCCATTATTAAGGGTTTTTCTACGTAATGTTTACAGTACGGGAGCTGAATGCATTATATTCGGCCATTTTGATAGCCGCGATGTGGAAGTGTTCACATGACCTTTGCGCACTTAAAGGGGAAATCATAGCGGGCATCCATTCTTTACCCCAAATATTGAGATCCCGCCCGCCCGATGCCCAGTAAAACGCTCCTGATACTATAGTATCACAACATGATTACCACATGTTGCAATATTATATTATTAGAAATATGATACCTTAACGTTTTCGTAAGCAGTCCCGACGCGCTCCTCGATAGAGCGGAAGGACTCTGAGTTGCGCATCTGGCCGAGCTTGTGCGACACGCCGGCCGTGATGCCGCCCAGGATAGACGTCGTCTTCTCCGCAGTTGTCTTTATCACAGATTCGGTTTTTTGGTATCTGGTGATTGTAAACAATATTACCTGTGGTAAATATTAGATATTTCTTGGTTGACTTCAAAAGTAAAGCCACAGCTCAAAGTTATGTTACAAAATGTATCTAATATTTCAAATATACCTTATAATAATACGATAGTGTTACGCTTGATAGAAGAGTATTATATCAGCTGCATATTGTGTATATTGTATAGCACCATACCAATTCGTATTAACATTTTCCTCGTCTCATCCTTATTGCTATAATTTGGCACAGGACTTGTATCATAATAAAATATGACTATGACTATACGATGTTAGGTATAATCGCTAAATATGTACATACCGAAAGTTTATAGGAAGGAAGGAAAGAAAATATTATCATATAACAAATGGACTTGAATAGCAACCAAACTTTGCAAAAAATGAATCAAATCAAAAGCTAAGAAAATGTAACATTGAGAATAATCCTACTGAATGCTTACAAGTATCGATGACGTTGCAGGACACTCATAGTCGCAATATTCAGTGCAACATATCGTCTAACACTTTAATTAACACCTAAGTAATTATTCATGGCATTGAGCCGTAAGGAGACCTAAATTCACGTAATATACCTTTCATATCCATGTTGGGAAATGAATAAAACTAAAAAAAAACTTGTAATTGATTCATCCGATGTAAAATATTGTATGAGTCATCAGCTTCATTCAAGTTATCAGTTAGGTTGCACTACATAGTGTTATGAAAATGTTGCATTGTCACGGCTGACTGTTGGGTTTCCAACCTAGTCTATGTTAACACTTCGATAATTGCACCACAATTGAAGATTTAAAACAGTCTTAAGTAGCCCTTGTACGATACAGAATCTGCTCAGTCGTGGAAAATATCTGATTCCATTCAATGTTGAATAATCATGAATATTTTTAGTACTCCCCGCACCCGAAGCAAATTATTAAAACAAAGTGGTCAAAGTAAACAAACAGCTGCTCTTTCATGTCTCAGTCATCATTGTGTTTGAAAGTGACGTCATACTACGTACCGTAATCAATATTGTGTATGCGGTTATTATAAGTACAAAATATGTATGTGAAAAATACATTGCATTCCATTCACAGCTAAGTTAAACAAACCACCTTTAAATAATAACTATACCCATCGGTACATTTTCTTTAGGGTTAGAACAAATAAATAATATACTTATAAGAAGTAACTACTTTAGCTACAAACTATTAACATACCTAATAGTAATACAATGCATCTCCAAGCCGCAATTTTAAACTTTGGTTATGTAAATCATAGATACACTTAAAATATACTTCAATGCAAATATACCTCAACCATACTTACATGGGTGCCTCTGTAACGGCCTGTGTAAGCGCAGCAACACGAGATTCTATCGTTTGATAACTGTTATGTAACAAATGAAATGTAAAATGTCAAACGGAAGAAACTGTAACTCGCCACCAAATGTGCAATTGAAGCCAAATCAAAACAGCAAGCATAGGATTCCAACGGCAACGTCACGAATAAATTGTGCGTAAATAGCATTTTCTAAGTTCTAACCCTCAAGAAATACTTATTACATAATAACATTCCATGCAAAATTTAATTTCTTACTTACACTTGGCTTTCTTTTACGTTTTTCAAACCCTGATTCACGTCTTCTGTTATTTCCTTCCATACAGTAATACCAAGTTTTCGTTTTAATTCGGAGCTTTGACGCATCTGGAAAAAGACAAATTATCGTAAAAATATAACATTTTCGCATCAAACTCATAATTATTATATCAGGCTAGTGTATATTTCAAATCTTTGCTTCGTTAATAAACAAGGTTACGAATAAATAATAATTGGAATTTTTAGCATAAAATTTTCAACTTTCACAAAAGTGTAATGGGGTCAAGACACGAGCACCAGATCAAAAATATACCTATTGCATTTGCTGCACTTATATTTTGCGTTTAGAAATAAGTCCACCATTAACTTTTAGCATTTATGTTTTAGAAAGCCTTTAAAGGGAATCGCATTATCTCGAAAACCTAATAAGGGTATGTGGAGTGAAAAGTTTAAGAAACCCTTGTCTAAGGTAAAGTGCAAACCAACTTTGCTCTGTAGCACAGTGCGCAGCGTGGCGATCTCGTCCTCGACACGCGCCAGCTCGCGGCTCCACTCGGCGCGCAGCTGCTCAGCCTGCTCGGGCGTCAGCCCCGCCAGCTCGTCGGGGGTGTGGGGCTCACCCACACCGGCCATCGCTTCCTCCGCTGTCAACACATTACTCACTTTACTCATCAACTTTACACGACATAAATATAACCTAATTTTGTATAGTAATAAGAAGTATAGCACGAGCACATTGTTTCGTACATTGTGGATACAATTAAATCCAGTTCCATAGGAGGGTGAGTCAGTGGAGGGCAGCTGCCCCACCTGGTATATTATATAGTATTATTAATTATATTATATTATAGAGTATTATTAATTTTTTATGGGAGCATTTTTGCGGATCACCAAAAAAAAAAAAAACAAAAAACCGTTCCATTAGATTAACTCTCCATCCACTCGGATCAAACATGAGTACCTACGTCTTAGACATAGTACATAATTCGGTATATTCTTGTGAAAATGAGAACTACCTATGTAAAAAAGAAACATTAAAGAAATTCGTGTCGGACAAACTTGCTTCCGTGCAGTATTGTCCGGTGACCAATAATTTAACTTGAAAACAGCACCTATTAACATATCGCAAGAGTCTATTACGACATCGTACGCAACTGCACGAACACATTAGGCATGACATGAAATGTGTAATATGTACTTACGTAGTATACGATGAAAAGTATGTATATGAATAATTAAATTATAATATAATTTTTTTAACTAAATTAACACAGAACAGATTATATGAGCATAAAAATATGGAATAAAGAACAAGATGCTATAGGTGGTAAGTAGGTATTTGTTTTTGAAAGTTGTGTAATGAGTTTTTTTATAGAATGAATATTCTTAGGTAGGAGATCTAGAGAATTAGAGCAAGAGTATTAATATTTAAATTACTCACTGAGACACTTAAAGATACTTTACGTTCAATGAATTATTCATTTGTAATCTTCATCAAGCCGTAGTGTTTAATGTCTCATCCTAATATAAAACAGATCTATGTACATACTCACAGATTCTTTCAGGTATATACTGTTTCTTTTACTGAACCATATTACCTAAGGCTGAACCACATAAATATTATCCTCAATAATCTATTATTCGTAGTTAGATGGTTTAAGGTATATAACAGAATTGAAACTATTATTGACTAATACCATAAGTCTATTTGGATCATTAAGTAACAAGAACGATATCTACATTGATAAGGCTTCAATGAGGTTCAAATTAGACTGACCTCCAGGCGTTATACCAAGGAACTTTTTGTAGTTTGTGTGACTGGACACTTTGGCAAGATAAGGCTTTGATAAGTCTTGAAATGTCACTCGAACTTCTCTCATTTTTTTCCTAAATATGCGTAAACGTCGACGTCGATTGTCCATATAAAATTCTGTTTCGATACATAGAGCCGATTCCGCAATATCAGGCAGCGCACGCCAGTCAGCTTCGATTTCGTCTTGTGGCCAACTAGCGATTTCTTCCAATTCATCTAATTCGTCGACAGCCACATCAAAGCTGGGAGTCGAATCATCATCTGGAGGAACAAAGTAGGGATCTTCCATATATTCCAAGCTCGCTGGCCCCATGCTTGCTTCTCCATGGTTGGCCATAGCCCTGTCTATCTTCCTCGCCCCCTTCGACCATGAAACATATTTTCATTAGGAACTAAAAACCGTCCGAGTGAAATGTTTAACAGCACAGACTAATGTAATGCACATTGGAGACAATGTTAAAAGCGCAAATTGAAAATCATCACATAAACTTATCGATATATAGCATATTGGCTTCACATAAACATGGTATGATTAAATAACAAGTATGATTAAGTAACACTGCGCGCGAGATATTTTTCCGTAGCACTTTATAACAATATATTATTATGTCCGTTTCCGTTTCTTCCGCCACGTCGGGCCTAGCGAGCACGACACGACCACCCGAGCACGTCTCGCGCCGCTGCCTGAGTGCTCGTATTTGCCACTTTCACCAACAACTACGCGAGCTGTAATCTAGACATTTTTAAATAACGATCTTGACCCTCAATCGTATGATTAATAATAATCATAAAATGTATCAAACCGGAATACAAGACATTCAATGTGGTATTACTTATCCAATCGGCTGATGGCCGCGCTGACTGCAAACAAAACAAAGCCAAAAAGTGAGCTCACCTTGTACGGCTAAAGTTTATTGACAGTGCCCCGGGCGAGTGAGAGGCGCGAGCGCACCGCGCTGGACCGTCAACACCGCATAGAAGAATATATTACGTCATCGACACCTCTTTGCAACCACACAAAAAACTGCAGATTGCACAAGAATGACTCACAGGCATTTCGAAACTCTTAAAATTTCGAAGTATAAATACCAGATTGTATTGAAGTTTATATCTAAAAAAGTTTAGATATAGATAGGTATATGACGTAGCTAAGTTTACCTAACATTTTATGAATCACAAAGATAAACTTATTGGTGAGACACTACCAACATACTACAAGGTTAATAATACATATATTAACACATATATAAATAGGTACTATCTTGATAATGTGACAAGCTGTTGAAATGCCGATGGACGTTGTTGAAAGAAGATTAATGAACATCAATCAGATAGGTATTGTAAGATAACAATAAAGAAAAGTATTAAACCACAATTAAGTTAATTAGTAAAGGATGTAGACATAAGCAAGGCGGGAAAGCAAATATATTTTATGTATGAAAGTTACTCTAATTTAAAAATATGAATGTTTTCTTATTTATGTTTATATCTCAAATAAGAAAACGACCCGTGTGGTGTAGTGGTTACCACGCCAGTCCAGCATTCGAAGGGTCCAAGGTTCTATTCCCGGCAGGGCAGAAATTTGAATTTTGTTACCGGTCCAAATTCGAATTTTGTTACCAGATTTCTGTTACCGGTGTGGTTGTATGTGTATTTGTCTTTATATGTGTCCATGGTACCCACAACACAGGGAATCCTTGTGTGGGGCTGTGAGTGTGGTGCGGTATTATTAAATATAAATATATACATATTTTGGAACTTTCATTGAAGTGCAACCCCCAGTTCCACCTCATTTTTTTCAAAATTTTACTACACTCCCGCTCACTCTACTACTTTTTATAATACTGTGGTAAAATGTGTAATGATAGTCTGACTGTGGAGAATAATTAACCTACAATAATCCACTAAGCAAGGAGCGTTAATGTTTTAGCCTGATCTGGGTGGCTTTATTCATCAATTTCATATCTTGATAGTATGCAAGTCTTCATAGCCCAGTTTTTATGTTATATTTCTATATTATCTACCAAATGGTTGTCTGGAAGAGATTGCAACCTTAGCAATAAGCATTTCAGCCACTCTTACTCAACTTTTTATAAATGAGTGTACTATTTATAATGCATAAGGTGTACAAAAAGAATATTTTGTTATTGTTGACAACGATTGAATGGGATTAAAATTCAAGTTAAATATTTTTACTTGTACTTTATTTACGGGTTAGTTAAAATCGAATTTTCCCAAAAAAAATTATTATATTATTAATATTTATAAAAATACAATATCATTTGTTCAATATGGCACAATATTTGTAATATTATTCCATAACCAATAAAAAAATACATGAAAATAAATGCATAATATAAATAACTACTATTATACAATATCTATACTATATTATGTTCAAACTACACGGAACATTTTATTAAGGCCCTGTACAGTGCACTCCTAACATCTATCCCTTCACAATTTTACTCTTCTACAAATATGTAATAAACTGATTTATAACTTTCATAAAGTACTAAATATAACCATAAGTTTAAACAATATCAATCTTTAACTGTAGGTGTCTTACAAAAATGCCTACTTTGAAGTTAAATACATAGAAGAAAAAGGCATAGAACTATATTGATTTATCTACTCTTTTATTTTAGTAGCAAGCATTGTGCTTTTTAAACGTAGTTGAAGCAGACAACACCACTTATTACCTATGAAGTGGTATATTGTTGAACATTTAGTACATTTCCAGGCAATTTAGGGAATGAGACCTGACCCCAAGTAATGGGCAAAAGTGATGGAGACATGACAATAGAGAGAGATATATATATTTCCCATTTATAAATAAAGACACCTTCCAACATAACTGTTCAAATAATCAGATGATTCAGAAGAGTCATAAAAAATCATGTTTTAATTTGACGTTTCCCATAAATACACTTACATCAATTAAAAAATATAACATCATAAAATCTTTAGAACAAAGGCTGGTCTACTACAAGTAATAAGGTACATGCAATATTTAATTTAACCTAGCTTGACAAGGCAGGAGAAAGCATAAAATTTACGTTTGCGATTTTATATTAATGTAGCATTTATAGTAGCGTCATTACCTATTATGATATACATATTATAATATATAATAAACTTACTTAAAAATTATATTGTACATTGGGCAATAACTGTTATTATAAAAACTTAAACACTCATAATAAAATATTAGACTTACCTGTCTGTACACCGCTCATGTTCATCAGATTATGTCAATGATGTCAATCAAGCTGCCTTAATCTTCGATATTTACTTTATTAACATGTATTAACTCTACTACAAAGTACAAACTACAGTTTCGCTACGATATTGTAAAACCGAATTTTTTTATTTACTCTGGCGATGATTAGGGTGTTGATTTGTCGTTCAGAGTTTTACGTGTTTGTATCTTCGTCACTATTCTGACTAAACCAAAACTGAATAAAAGAATTAAGAAAGACTGTGGAGCGGAAAGATATACTTTTTATCAATCCTTTCTTAGATAAAAATTAAAGTAGCACAGACAGACAGAGCAAGCAGTATTGGTGTCAATCACAGACTACATAGAATGTACTACGTGTGTCAATGTTGCCCGCCTTGCCAGTTGTTCACAGACTACATAGAATGTACTACGTACGTACAG
>DWQK01000891.1:0-17923 GCA_018231225.1 Noctuana stator
GAGTATTACTTTACGAGTATTTCTACCTATTTACAATAAGTGTTTAAAGTTACAAGTTTTAAGTTAAAGCAAGCGCTGCGCTGATACCAGCTCCTGCAATATTTCTCCTAGGATTTGTGCCGCTGACGATAAGTTTAAATCGTTTCTCCAACTTTCCGACTGAATAGGATGCTTGCGAAACATCGTCTTTATTCGAATGCAATTGGCAACGTATTGTAAAACGAGAATTAGTTGGTAGCCGGTAACTCACTTTCTGAAGTCATTCATGAGTAAATAAATGTTGGCTACTGGAAATTTATTCGAAAGAAGCGACGGAAGAATTTTATTTGCGTTAAAGGAAGTATTTTAAGAATGTGAACTTTCAATCTTTGACATTTAATTACATTTAATATTCAACTACTCAATTCTTCAACTAAAAAGATCCGCGTAAGCAGGCGATAAAGAGAAAGAAAACCAAACGAAAGTAGCCACTTCTCCTTAAATATATGAAGTCCATGAAACTGTTGGAACAATTAAAAATCACTTTGAAGACTTGCGATTACTGGAATTGTTTGAAAGTAAAACAGGCCACGTTTATCTTTCCAACTTCAAAAGCTGCTTTTAATTAATTTCATAATTCAAAATTCTGACAATGGGTCTGTAACGGGTTTGTGAAATTAAAGGAATCAGTGTTTCGTAAATATTGGTTCTAAAATTGAAGACAGCTAACTGGATTAAGTTCATTCTGTCAGTATTGCTCTCGCAAACAGAATGGCTCGGCTTTGAGTCTGGTTTCCACAGAAAAGCAGAATTTGCAACAAATAATGGTGTATATTCTGCATTCAATTATTATCTCTTATGTTACGATCTGAAGGTAATAAAATAATAGAGTGGCGAACTTCAATAACAAAATTTTGCACTCACAAAATTGATCAAAAGACAAGTAGGTATACCTACGCGTTCTTCGCGAATGGATTTGTAGAAACTTTTGAGATTGGGAAATACAATAGCGCCCCCTATCAAGCCCTGAAGAGATTCTACAATAGCTTTGATACAATATACGGCTATGATTAATTAACGAATGCAAGACTTCGAGAGAAACTTTGATGAAAGGCTTGTTGGCAAGGTTCAAAGACTACAGCCGAGAACGGGGATGTAAGGTCACTAGTTTTAATTAAAGCAGCTTCGTTACCGATAGTTTTATTTGGAATCGATCGAACCGACGCTGCTAAAGTTTTTAATGCAACTCTAAATTTGATTTCAGCAGCTGTTCGCGAGTTCGCTCTGCGAGTCGGTAGTTGTAAGTTCAATTGTTTTTATTGACTAACTTAGTTTTGTTCAAAGATTCGATTCGATTGTTTGAACGATATGTATTCTTTTTTGGTACATATGATTACCTTTCATAATCGATCGGAAGATGATCACACGTTATCTTAGTTGACTATGGCTTAACCTGTTTCAATTCGAGAGGATAATTGATAGACGACAAATATACCGAAAGTTGTGTTGTGTTACATTATAAGCAACAGTAGATACGCAGAAGACAACACAGGTTTGCGAATTTCAATATTCGGATCGCTTTTCTCTCTTCGTTATTCGATAATGTCTTTGCCGCATTAGTATTTTCTATTTTTGTAGCCGCTGACTTGTCTATCAAACTGTCGTTTAGTGTGGCATCCTATCCGACTCAAGCAACAGTTCTGTCATTTTTATCACATAGTTTTACCACTGAAGTACTTTTCCTAGTATGAAGAAATAAAACACTCTCTTCCTTTCTTTGTTCTTCTATTTTATTTAATAGTGACGTCAATAAAGCATTTAAGTAATGCATTTTTCTTCACAATAAGGGACTATAAGATATCTTAAAGTCATCAAAATTAATTTCCTAATGGTAACATGAAAGTGGCCGAGGTTAGGAAATATTATAGTTCAGCTAAAAATTGTGCTGCACACCCTGCTTGACCAAGTTTAGGGGCATTTTTACTTCGCCGGGAGCATAAATCTGGAGAACAAAGAGACCGCCACTCGAAATACATCATTTTAAAATATATAGCGGAAAGTGGGATATGGGTATAACGCTAATACAACCTTCGGGATGAAAATAAAAATGAGGCTTGTTCTTAGTATCTATTTGTTCAAATGCAGTAGGTACAGCAGCATTTTAGTTATTCTATTTTGACCTTTATGAGTTTGAAGATTACCCCGATTTAATAAATTATTGAAGTTAAAAATTATAATCCTAAGTAGACCTTGAAATGGCCACTTAAACTTAGTTTGGAGCATGCAAAAACTTTAACACTATCCGGGACAGATTCTGTAAAAAACTATTGATTAAAGAAGTGGCATTAATTAAAATTTGTGACCTAACACCGTTTCCAGCACAACCTTCTTTATTTACTCCGCCAACGAGCTTTTCATCAAGTTACTGTGCAGCAATATCTTAGCTTTCACTCCTTAATTAATCATTGCTTCGAAGTGTCTCGCTACCATTGAAAGCAGTGTTATTGTTGAATTTCAGTGTTTCAAAATTCCCCACAAAATTTTTGGGTTCCCGAACTGAGTGCTTGTGACCCAGTTAGAGGAGCAGTGCTCGACAGACTGTAGAGATCAAATTAAACACTAAACCGTTGAATTTGCATGAGCAACACTACAGAGTGAACTTGATCCCGTTAGCTGTCTCCAAGTTTAGAGTCAATATTGATCATGCCACTGATTTCGATTCAGGAATATACAGAACTACTGTCAAAATATTTAATTATTTACATCAACTTAAGCGACATACTGTTAAGTTTTGAAATGTATTTTAGTTTACTTCGATGATCAATTAATTTTGACGATGGAGATAAACAGCCCTTCATCACAACTGCTTCAAAATAAGACTTTAATATCGATAACGTAGACAGACATGTTTGTAAATAATTAAAAAACTATTTCTAATCAAAATAAATAAAAATAAAATAAATAAAAACATTTTTATTCAACATAAGGTATTTGTATACACTCGATGAACGTCAAAAACACAGTACATCAGCTTCAGGCGCC
Source organism: Noctuana stator (assembly GCA_018231225.1). NCBI lineage: Eukaryota > Metazoa > Arthropoda > Insecta > Lepidoptera > Hesperiidae > Noctuana > Noctuana stator. The sequence continues at coordinate 3,022 of DWQK01000891.1, forward strand.
CCTTTGGCTAAGGTAGGCCGGGAGAAAAAAGCCGGCGGAAAAAAACTCTTGGCATTTCTTTAAAATCAAGAGTAAAATCAAATATAGTTTCAATAGCAGTTAATAGTTCATTTATACCTACACTGACACAAAAAAAAATTTAACGACGTTATCTGAGCTAAAAGCTTCTAATATTCCTTAGCTAAATAATTCAAAAATATTTATCGCTAAATTAAACCAAGTAATGAAATAAAAATATTTAAACCTAAAAAGTTACTAAATTGTCAGTAAGTACGTAACATTGTCACATTTGGAAAAAGCAATTATATTGATTGAAGTCATTATTAACCAGATTTAAGTAAAATAGCTGATATTTGGTGGAGCACAATAGAAATTTGGTGAATGCCTCGAGCCAGTCAGCGTTATTGATGCCTGCAATAAAATCACAATGTGCGGCAATAAAAGTGATAAAACTTTTGCACCGCACGCTTCACATAGCACGCGTATGACCTTTATTTATTGGGTGGCAGCGTGTTTTCACGGTAGCGTATATGTTCTACGGACAAATATCTAACTTGCCAACAGTTTCTGAAAAGAAATACAAAAAACACCTATTCAACTGTCAAATCTGTGTCTATGACTTATCTTTAATTTGATCATTATGGTAGGAAAACGAAATTTACTTGAGAATCATTTGTCAAAAACATGTTGAAGTTTTTATTTAAATATTCGAATTTATGTGACAGAGCTGGTAAATTAACATATGTGTGTAAGATTTTCTTCTGTTTCTCCTTATCACTGTCATGTGCCAGTCTTTTCTAAGATATCAGAAAGGTAGTCCATAGTCAACCATGTTAGCCAACTTCACGGTTTGATTCTGATAGTCGTTCTTGTCAAACAAGTACGGCGAAGTTATGTCTAAGTTATAGAACGATCCTGACGGACTAAGAAGGTCTCTAAAGGAGGTCAGCGTTTCCTTATATTTTAGATGCCTCTATATTTATGCTGTTACTACACAATCTACGAACAAAGTTGCGGTACATAGAGAATGCTATAATATATGATTTAAAAGTTGTATCTCATTTCTGCTCCATTTTGTACTGTAGCGCTTCTCTCTAAGAGCATAATGGTCTACATTTGTTATTGAATTTGCATCAGAGTTTTATTGGCCGTTTCCGACTTCGATATTAGTGAAACGTTCAGCATTCTCGTTCCTCCGCTTCGGAGGAGCATCTTGACAGGAGTTATTTGTCAGGAAAAGTGTAATCCTTTTAGCTGAACGGGAAAAGATTCCCGAGATAATACGGGTGTCATTGAAAGGAAGTGTTAGTTATACGTTATACATAAAGTTGCATACAGATACCCGTAACTTGAAAATCTCTATATTTCAAAAAATATTTAAAAAGAATGATCTTTGAAATGTTTTTATTCAATGTACTAAATTTAATTTTATCGTGCCTAAAGATTTTAGACCTCAGAATTTGTTATAATAGAAGTCAGTTAGCGTCAAAGTTTTTCAATTATAGTGTATAGTACCTATTTAAGATCAAAATACAAAGTATCTCATTACATATTATAAGATCTCATTAAATTTGAAAATTAAGTAATATGGAGCGTCTGAAAGAAATTAATTATTGAATGAAGGAATAGTTGACCTAGTCTCTTGTTCCGACGCCTATATCGATTTTAGATAAAAGGTAAAGGTTTATCTCATAATAATCCATTTCATAGGTAAGGGACTCAGGGTATAGGGGATTAACAATTGATTGAAATTCATAAAACTTTTCCTCTTGTACCTTTTAAATCCCTAGTAGGATTTATTTAGAAATTAAATCTTCAAACCAATTATATTTACACTAGGTATTCATAATATGTATAGCAGTACCTACATGTCGACGGCAATGTAATTAAAAGTTTAAGTACTTTTTACAAGACCCTTTTTTTCTTCAAACTCTTCAAAAGATTCTGATAAATATTGTATTATTAGAAACACAACATAGGCATGAGGCATTCTTGTGCTTGATCAATCAGCATGGGTTAGGCAATCCAAGGGAATTTTAACTCGAAACACAACTGATATTATTACCCGAAAGAGGATAATTCCCTGAATTAAGGTGGAAAAAATTACTAGAACGAAATAGGAAATGCTTAGAGAAGACACTCATATTGTAACGGGATGATAATATAATAAAATTTTGGACCGTGAACCTGCGAACTATTGAAAATAGTTAAGAGAAATGCTCGTTGTACAAGAAATAAAGCAACAAATGAAGATATAGCACAAATACTTATATAGGAACAAGTGGACCAGGTGGTTACAGCTGTTACAGCAAAGCTTGCAGAACATTTTACTGCGGCGAAGTATTAGAAATCTTAGTAGACCTAAACGAAAATATTTTAATAATTTATGGTTTCCTTTAAATATATTCATAAAAATGTCTTTCTCCTAAAGTTCAAGGTAAAAATCATCTAGACAATGGGTACTTGAAGATTATCTAGACCGATAGACAATACCTATGTTATCTAATAGTATTAAATATAAACAGTAAATTATACAGCAAATTAAATATTTTAAAACTCATAGTCTACTCCGCCTCTTGTTAGAAAACTATATAATATTGTTACTACAGAATTGCTCGAGATTTTCAACTTTATATATTAATCGACAAATTCCCTGGATATTACTTGTTCTACAGTTGTTTGCGCTTTACTAGAGAAGAATACCTGTTTTGTTGGGAAAAGTTTTGCATTTAACAACAAGCTCGCGCCCCGAACTAATTAGGTTTGATGATTGGTCTAGATATTGTTGTTCTAAGAATTCAATAGGTATTGTTTCCCACTAACTTGGTTTCGCCTGTATTTACATGGAATCAAAGGATTCAAAAACATTTCATTTATTTCTGTTGACATAGTTTTTCTCTTAGACGGCACGTTCAATCTTAATTTATCTGAGACGAGCTTGCCAATGAAAATCTGCCAAAAACTTGTGACAGCTGACACGAGGGTCGCACAAAAGTTTGTTCGACGTTTCGTCGCCTTAATTACCCATGGATTACGCAGTAGTTCCACTCCAGGCGAACAACGCTATACTACACGTTCCATTATTATTACGGTGTACATAATGTTAATATGTCACCGTATAATTGTAAATACCGTTTGTTTAGATTAGTTTTATCTAGCGAAACTATCAAATTTCAGTAGTTTTTACGTATAATAAGCTATTTACAAATCAACGTATTGCTTTTCGAAAACTACTCTTTCTAACCTTACGCTTGGTCAGTTTTTAATTCAAATAAAAATATTATCGTTATAAGCACTAGAAAAACGAAGATAATAATCAAAATGAGGTTAAATAAATATCTGGAACTAAGGATAAGGTACCAGGAACTGACTGTTATCTGTAAAAATCCTACAATCTCCAATAGTCTTTAAAAGAAGTCTTAGACATAATTTACGATATCGTGCAAATACTACTCGAATACAAAACAAAATATAAAATAAAAGTATGAAGAAAGAAATAACAATATTATTTATACAATAAGGTAGGAAATATTCCGGCGGAGTTTTAGTATAATCTCTTTTGTTAGACAATTTGACAAGTCTTTTACCCACGAATTAGGGGGAAAGGATATATTTTTGTTCCGTTCTGGTACAAGGATCATTAAAAATAGCGAGCCTGTTCTACAACGTCGAAGGAAAATTCAAAACTTTGTAACAGGTCGCTAAGCGGAAAAGGTTTCGTTTGCGCCTATTTATAATTTTGTTTGACGTTCACAAATAAGTTTTAATTTTCTCCAAAACAGTTATAAGAGCTAACTGGTGGATGGATTTGACATTAATTTTTATGTTTCGAGCATGCCTACGGAAATCGTAGGCATGCTCGTTATGAATAATTCAAATATGAGAAGACACCGTCTTCAGTGCTATTGAAGACTCGATGTTGACGTCAGAAGTGGTACGTTCATACAAGCCGAAAAATCGGGCTTGTCTTGTATTTTACCTCACCTGTAGGTACCTGCATGACTGTAGTGCTAACAGAACTAACTAGTTAGGAATATAATAAGGAAAAGCATAAAATGCTTTTTCAAGTAGATATACATGATTGGCCCATATTAAATTAAACTAAAAATTGCTACAGGTACTTTTAAAATAAATTCAAGCTACGCGTAAAAGTTTAAATATCCGTTAACATGAAAAGATCATAATAATATACAGGAAATTGAAAACTATTAAAATGTAACATAACTTATTCATAAATAGGTTTTATGTGGGTAGTATACTTTACAATACCTCAGTGTAGGCAAAAATAAAATAAATTTTTCATTCTAATTATACTCCGATAAAATTAATGACCTTTCTAGAGCAAAGGCTTAAAGCGATGAAAGCATGCACGGCGTATGGCGTATCGCAACAATCTGCAATTAAGCGATTCAGTTCATAAAGAAAACGTAATAAAATACCTCCTCATTTCACACGTTATTCCAGAGATAGCAATCTGAGTTACTGCTTAGCCTTTATTATTATAAACACGCCATGTTTTTAAATGATAATCGTATGGAAAGAGAACAAAGACCAAAACAATAGTCCTCTCCTATCTCCAATTATTTACACTCATTACACATCATTATTCTTTGATATTTACACAAGCTTGTTGTTGAGGTCCATTGATCATATTTTCTACTCCGTTTTCCCTTTTAACTAAACTGTTGATATTTTTTTCATTTTGTAATAATAATTCATTTTGTAATAACATGTAGGACTTATTTATTGTAAACGTAATTTTTATCCTCAAACTCAATTGATCTCGAATTAGAAATTTTTTACTCATGAGCCAATTATATCACATTCATAAAACGTCTAGTTGATAAGTCATAACTTTAATTTCTTTAATAATTGCCATAAAAATACTATCTGTAAAGTTTAGTAGGTAAACACAAAATCAAGAAAACTTTTTGCTTTGCCTACATAAATATTAATGTCCAAAAAGTCGACAATAACCCAAAAAATTGCGAAACTCATCGCGATTAAATCTCCAAAACAATTTTCTGGCTAAAGACGTGATTTTCCTAAAATTACTTTTATTCAAAAATGTCTCATCTCCGCTTAATCTGCCGTTTGGAACCGATCAAATTCCAACAATGTACTGTCTCACCGAGAAAGAGTAAACAAAAGATAAAAATAATGCTAGTAATGTTTCTTAAAAGAAATTATTATTAATTTTATGACTACGATAAAGGAAGCGCGCATAGCCCCGCTGCCGGTGGTATTCGTAGTGTCTATTGCGAGCGGTCTCACAGATTAAGCAAGCTTAAACCTTAATTAAACTTAATACTAAATTATTGGAACTGAAATATCAGCGAAATACTGAGATGGTTTTGAAAATTTTAATAAATTTCACTGACATATTATTTGTGTCCACATCAAGCACAATTGCGGCCATTGCAGTTACAGTTCTGGATTAGATTGCTGGAAAGGACTTTGTTATTGAAAGGTCCATTTCCGTTAAATCATCAATACCTACTATTCCATCGGTTCAAGTTGTCTTTGCTCTTTCGCGTTAAACCATGAGCCTTATTTCGTAATGAGTTTCAATCTTTGTTATCGAGCATTTTTTCTCGTTATTCTAAGAAAGATTAATTGCTCGGATCTTTTTTTTGTTTTTGTTTAGCAGATTTCAAATTTTTCACCAGAGATAAATAATTTCAGTCATCTCATTTTATAATTTCTTTCTCTTTTTAAATTACCATTTAATAATTTCTGAAAGTTTTGTGGAAATGCAGATTGATAAACATATAATTATCATCCTATTTATCTTATATAATTGAACCAATATTAAACGCCATATTTATTCTTTATTTCATTTTTATAAACTTTCAAAGCGTTCGTTAATCTTTTTATTTTCGGACGGAGGGATGAAATGTTATTACCTATACTGTCACTTCTTTGGAAATTTAATCACTCATAATTTTTTCATTTATTAAGTATATGCATAAAAGCAAGTACATCATTCAAAAATAACAAAAGAAAATCCGTCAAAGAATTAGAAATACCTGAAAATGTATGACTTATGATATTTCTAATATTCATCGTAAAATATTATTTGACCTGCCTGAAAGAGCCTTTGTAATAGAAGACAATTGAAGGATGATTTAATATTACGCATATACGAGTATGCGGGCAATATGCAGCTAATATGCATATCTCAGTGGCTTATGCAGTAAGACAATTTGCGTGCTAGTGCAACAATGGCCGGATTGATTTATAGAAGCGGTTTATTATGAGAAAGGAGGATAGAAATATGTTGGACCCCCGCTTAGATTATGAAATACACTGGATTACAGTAAATATTATGATTATTTACATAAGTATTGAAATGTTTATTTGTCAATCTTAAAGTTTAATATAGGGACGTAATTAAACAATACCTATTACATGTTTTATTAAAAATACAAAGTATTTTCTATGCCGAACTCTAGTTGCGGTAACAATCGTAAATACAATTATCCTAATTTTAAAGATTGTCATTGTTAAGCTTTAGTTCTCGATACAGTTAACCCACTATCTCAAAGTTTAGGCCTATCTGAAACATATCTGAAACCACGGACAATAGAATTCCAATGTAGTATTGCTTCAATAGTACCTACAACGTCCGAATCGACCTGCGTGTTTTTGTGAAAACTTTTAACAAAACCCACGTCGGACATAACAGCGTTTAAAATACGTGCATGGAAGAAGCAATGTTATTCGTTACACCAACGACACGGAACTGCACAACGGGCTACGGGAAAACGGCATTCAATTGAAAACACGCCACAGTTCACAGGTCGAGACAGTGCAGCGTCGCATTGTGCACTTAGCTGGTGCACAGAATGATAGAGAATATACAAAGAAGAAGCATTTTAATACTTTTTCTTCACACAGTCGTTGAAGCTTGATTGTGACGCCCGCGAGCTCCCCGCCTCGCCCTCATTTACCTCCTTCTTAAGAATTAAAAATACATTCTATTCGTTCTCCTTCCTAAGACAAAGTCTATAAGTCCCACGGCGACTTGGCCTTCATTTGAAGGCGACACAACGGTTCTTTGCTTACAGTCCGTTCTCTCTATATCTGTCAGTTTGCAACAGATATATAATAATTAGAGCTCGTAAGTGACGCACTTTATAAGCGACGTCATCCTTGTTGCAATTAAATAAGACCATTGACGAATAGGTCCTTTTACGAACAGGGCATTTTCATAATAGAGGCCCTATTACGAAAAAGTCCTTTTACAACTACAAGTCATTTCGCAAATAGGTCCAAAGACGACAAACCCAATTAATCATTATAATTTTAAACTAGTCCTTAAGAGCATAAGAAACTTCAACGTGTTTCATGTGAAAATTATTGAATGTGTTTATCAATATTACAATATCAATACTCTAGCAGGATAAATCACTATCAAAAGAACCTCTTTTCTTTGAGATTTTCAACACAGCTTATGTAATGAGCCGCGTATAAAAATGCGAATGTGGTGGAGCGTCCAATTCTGGGCAATTTGGATTGCAGCCGTACCGTCCTTTCATCTCCTTTGCGCTCCGGATGCTGATTTGAAACGAACGTGCTCTCATTACCGCTTTGTTTGTTTTGGAAATTTGAGAGAGATACCTACATTATAGGGTCGAAAAAGGAATTCCGATTATTTTTATTTTTGTATCTAAATCATCTTCATTCACAATGGACATCGATCTACTTCTAGACGTAATAATAATAGATATTTTTAAGTATTTCAAATTAAACGAACGAATTCAAAATCCATAAATATAACTACTATATTGACCGTTGCTACATACATCGCCTATCGATTCGATATCTCTCAATTATTTCTATTGGAGTTTCACGGAATACACAAACAGAACTATGATAAGAGGGTAGAGGGTAAGCTTCGAATGAGCTATGAAAGGGCACAAAGGGGATGAAAAGGCTGAAAAAGGTTGCGATCTAAATTGGCGAGGATTGAATGCGGCCACTCGGTTTGTTCGCCGGCTCATTATTGGCCCGGACGTGGCCTGCATGGCTACATCCGGGGCCCACCTATGTGCCACATCCGCGCCAGATCCACGCCAGATCCGCACTCTTATACGTGCGTTTGTTTGTGGGACCTCGTTACATTCTTACTAGATTCTTCGAGGATATGTTTAATCAAAATAAAAGAGAAAGTGTATTCTCGCTGTCCCGTCGGTCGTGTTTCCGTTTCGTAGGCACAATACTTAAATGTTTTAATTCGTTACTGTCATATTCAATAATCTATCCGAGTTGTTTGTATTTGCATCCGATAAATGATGATATTTTTCTTTATATCGACTTTTAACCACTTAACCACAAATTCTTAGATAAAATTAAATGGTCCGATAAATTACAATGATTTTGAAACAATAGTTTACACACCTAATAGCAAATAGGATAATCCAAAATAATCAGCAAACGATCATACTCAAAGTAACTTACTAAAAGTACTTACATAATGGTACATTAAAGTATATCAATAGTCATATTGACATACTAAAAATACTTTTTATTTGTAACATATCAATGCACTAGATAATAATTTGCGCACGCACCTGTATTTTCTTCGTTGTCATGACTACGTTTTAAGTAAGTTTGTTAGGCAATTGCCGGTGAAACCACCGCCAAGCCGAATTCAAGTAGGCTGTCATAACTCGTTAATATCAATGCTAACCAAGCTATTTAGTTTGTCACCACCAAGCGCAATAACTCTGTAGTCGGCGGCCGGTTCGGGCTAATTAGTAAATTTCTAGATCGCTTGTTTCAAACAACCATAATTTGTAAACAGATGATGGGCAACGGACGCTGAAGCACAAATTGGGATTAAATTCCCGTTTATTTTGCCGGGAATTCACCAGTCATATCGCTTTGTTTGGGCTTGATTATTTAGTTTGCCTATTCAGTGGCCGTTGAATAGAGTTGTACCTACAGAGGAAGGTGATTTACGTACCTATATTTTAAAATTTTCATGTTACGTTTCATGTTACATTGTATAAGATTGTCCAGTAACTACATGAAATTAAATTTAGTAGAAGAAGGCTTATTAAAAATAAGCTTGTAAACTTTTTTAACTTCAAAGAAATTTCAACAAAAAAATAATTGGCAATAAGTTTTTTCCAATAGCACATTTGAATCCCGAAAATATGATTTAAAAAATATCCAAAAGAAAGTAGATAGGTAAGTTGGCATACGAGTATAACATCTGGGACATTTAAAAACCGTTTCTTATCACGCGTTTGCAAAAAAATTATTACATCCATGTTTTCTTAAAAAAAAGTATACATTACCCTTTTCCAAGCGATTACGAGCGCTGAAAGGATTCCTGAAACTTGTCAGGGGCGTGATTCGGATGTTTTTAGATCCTCAGGATCATCAGTCTTGCGAAAACTTTTTTGGACGGACTCAGAATGGAGCACTGAAGATAATATTCGGTACGAAGCAAACATCGTCTTAGTACAGAAAATTATTTGCTCAAAAACATGAAAATAACATTAAAAATTAGATAAAAGATAAATAACTGGTATCAGCAAACACAAATATCTACTAAATCACAAAAACAATAACAAACGCCAGTAAATTAAGTATGTACAAAGTACAAACATAAATAATACGAGAAACCTACCTTATCATCGTACTTCCTCCCTCACATTCGTTAAAGAACCTAAGCCAGCCAGGTAACCGCACGCAAGCGTTGCTTCTATTATACTTTAGAAATTCACATGATGTTTTCCTATTACAGCGGCCATGTATCAGCCGTAGATGTGGAAGCCTCCATCGCTGATACGCGGCCAGATTTACGGCGCTTGCCTCGCTTTGGTCTGACAACACCGTTACTTCCGCAGAAAGGGTTTGGTGTTAGTAACAGAGGAAACATTGACGGACTGAGTAGCGGCACGGTTACTGTATTATTCGTAGTTGACTGTATGCTGGCCGACTGAGTTGGAGTTTCTATGGCTTTCATTAAAATACAATTGCTTAAATACATTTAAATCTTCATATTAGGTACCTACTGTACATCATTTTTATAACCTCTTATTCATTATAAATATGTACCTCGAGTTATAAGGGATCGAATTATACCAATTACCTAACTTAGCGAATATAATATTTCTGCGTTTAAATGTACAAAAAGACCCAATCTATTCCATAATTGTTTTCATTATAAAAATATATGTTTCTAAATTCTTCTCCCTAATTTTGCAGTTACAATTCCTATTTTGTGTTTCCTTCTTCTAAATTCTTAATATCCGTCTTTGTTAAAGTCGTTTAAACAACAGAACAATCCGCTGACACTGCCACCCTACGACACCCCGCAGTAAACAACGCGGGGTTACGTCCGGGGCGAGAGCGCCAACTCAACCAAATTGAATTATAACTGACGAGAGATAAATAATAGCCAGCGTTATAAGAGAAAAGGTATACATCCTCATCACAGCTCTTAATGCGTTTGCATCTGAGTGGATGATGCAGCACGTTAAGTAGAGCGCCACATTTACCGTCTTATTGGATTTTCTGAGGAATTCATGGTAAATATAAATCATGGGAAAGCTTATATTATAGAAAGGGCGTGTTATGATTTATCTAATGCAGTTATCAGAACCGCATTCGAGAAAGCAAGTTCTGCGTTTGATAATTATTGTTTGCTTATAAAAGGTGTACGATCAAAAACTAGAAATAAATTTTACTTCTAAACATCGACCTCCCGCAGTTGACATAATTGTATAAAAATGTAATAAAGAAAACTTTACCCTACTTTTCAGCACCAAGTTTAACGTATTTGAACACAGAATTGCGATAGAATTCTCCCTTGTTCGTAGCCAGGCTATAAGTTTGTTGGAGTGGGTATATTTCAAAAACAATTCCTTTGTGAACCATCGCCCACCGGCTATTAAGTGCACGGTTCGCGTAGTTCACAAAAAGGGATGTATAAGGCGAACATTGAGAAAACAAGGCGTTATTTTAATTCAATTTATTCGAGACCGTTTTACTAGATCGTACTAAACCTATTACTTTCCTATTGTTAAAATAACGATATATTTCCTGAAAATAACAGAGTTTTGTCGTGGTTGGTAACTGATGAACTTTATATCGTATCGGATTTTCTAGCTCCACTAGAACAAGATACCGAAATTCCAACTGATTACTTTCTTAACTATTTACCTGTGTAGATGTGGATTTCAGAATTTTACTGCCAAGTAGACAGTCTAAGTAATTATCCTTCACACACTTACACAGTTACGTTTCCAAACATATGTTTAACTGTGTTTCAGAATTAAGGTATGATTGCCGAGGCCTCAAGAGTAGCAATGCATGTGTCTCTACAATCTCAGAAATGCGATAAAACTCTTAAACATCTTTATCAAGAAATCTTAATTCTGAAAAGAATCTAAACTTGATATCCTATTCCAATAAACAACTGTGTTACTTTAGCTACCGATATTGTACAAGCTGTAACGGAATCTGTCTTATTCCTTCACACGAGTGATCAGTACAGTCCGGAGCTGGCAGACCGCCAGCTTGGTGTCCAGCTCGCGATTTCCTATCGATATTGTTACTAACATAAATACAAAACACGTCACGTTTCTGAATGTAGCTATGAATAGTGATACGAGTAAACACAAATTAGTTTTGTTGCTATTATTATTACGATTATCATTGTTTATGTTGCATCCATAAAGTTTACGAACTGCGGAACTTTTTCCTGAACAGCGGAATACGGAGGGTAATATATTAACATGAAACAAGAAATTTAATTTCTTTATCGTGAAAGATCGCAAAGGAACCTGCTTGATCACTACCTCATCTACGTCCAACATGCTAGAAATGAAATAGGCGATACTATATTTATCGGTGAAACTAAGCAGTGGTAACTACAATGCATTGACTTCTAGGTTCATTGTAAACATTTTGCTGTCCCAACTTCACATTATAACATCGATATCGTCCTCACTTTATAACTTTTCGTAGCATGTCTTATAAGTAAAGAGAAGTAAAACTAATGAATTATTTTATCAAAGTGTATACGTATAGTTCTTAACTTTAGAAAACTAACTCCTCTTCTAATTTTATATTCCACCAGCCCCCATCTTGGTAGCTGCTAAATGAATCTGCGGCGGCGGTCGGAAAGTTGTCGAGAACATTGTTCCGTGCACTTTCCCACATTTTAATTTTATCACGTCGTTTTAGTCTTCAGGACTTCCGTATGATTTAAGGATTTTCCTGACAGTTCGCTATTTTCTAATTCTTCAACTAACTTTGCTTCACTTTATCAGTTAGTTTAATGTGATGGAGTCACGGATGTGCCACCCTCATACCCATTTACAGTACCGAGAACCAGAATTTTTGCATTTTAACAGAATCGCGTGTTTATTAGCATACAAACATAGTGTTACTACGAGTATGTTGATCAAGGTTGTACTACCTACTGCCGTACCCAATTTTGACGTTTTTAAAGAAATATTCTTTTCAGGGGACATTTCAAGTGTAAGGTGATCATAATACTCCTGAGCATTAGAAACTATGATGAGGTAGGTCACTGCAGTACTATCGAAGTTTTGAATAATTAATCAATGAGTTGCACTAACATCTTAACATCGGATGGAGGTCAACTCTGGTTCTCTGTAAAGTATGGGGTTTAATAAACATAATATAATATAATTCTACTTATTATACATCTTAAAATAAGATATGTTTTATATTTTCAGGCTATTACTTTATTGCCTACATACGAGTACCTTCTCACGATACAGATTTTCTCAAATATTTAAAGACAAATATAGCACAATAATATGAAAATCACATACCGTAAATAAAGTAACTATTGGCAATAGCTTCTCGTAACCCATACACTCTCCATATTACTAGCCATCTCTTGAGATAAATGTAGCATAATATGAATAAAATACGTTGGAAATGGCATTATAGTGGTGTTCAGATTTAGAGATGGGATGTAGGAGGATATTCGAGTACAGACTCCAAAATATATTGTTCGATTAAGCATATATAAAGCAACATACTCATTTTCAGACTTGTTTCTAACCAACTTTGTCAATTTGTTCTTATTATCATTACTTGGCTATGTCCAAAAGCACACAATTCATTAAAGATCCGTAATTGCCCAGTAAATAATAACTGTTTTAAGCCCTATAAATATAAATGGCATTATAAAGGATAACAACGCTCTTTTTATCGCCTCGCAGTTACTGCGTCACCCCTTACAATCGACTTTACGATGGCTTGTATTAAGTTTTATAGCAGTTGCGAACAACTGCAGTTTTAATTATAACCCCTTTATTGTGGCGTTAGAAGACAGAAGGGAAGTTTACTGACGCGGCTTGTTAATAAAGAGCGCATTGTTTTCAGGATAAGAGGATGCTGTCAGCGAGTGATGACCCCGCAACACTGACACGGTTCAGAATCGAAACAAGCAGTCGTATAATGGTCGCGATGCTGGTCTACAATCAGAGACAACTAGCTTTATGCTAACACACAAAAAAAATAGTGACGTCACACGACTGAGAATTAAGATTTAATAAAATAAAGAGAATACAATATACATTTTTAGATATTTTAGTGTTATCTTTGATAAGGATGATGTCTTCAAATTAGTTGTAAACCCTATTATTAACTCATCAGATTACAGAATATTTGATTTAATAAACTGAAAGCAGTAAAAGAGCAGGAAGATCCTAAAACCATGGGATAAGTCCAGATAATCATGTTAAAGAAATCGCACAGTCAGCGACAATCTGGGACGCACTGGATTTTTCAATAGATTTGCGGAACTAAACCCGTGAACATTTGACAAATTGAAACATGAAATACTCTGAAAAGGGTTAAACAAAATAAGTATAACGAAGGAGTAAACAAGATAAGAATTTACATAAACGGAGTCATTACCGCGATGTCGGAGAAATGTCTCTTTTTGAAGATGGGTGAGGTGTTAGCTAGTTTCGATTCTCTCCAAATCTGGCTTCACATGGTATGGTAAATGGTAGGTATGGTATCGCAAGTTTTTTTACACTTATAAAATATTAGTGACTGTCATCATTAAAAAAGACTTCGTTAGCCATATGGTGAGTTAGACAGTACCTGGTCCTTCGGTCAGTCGGCCATCAGCTTGCGGTGACGCGGCGCTCGACAAAGGCCCTTTGATGTGGCCGCATAGCCGCTAGCCTACTTCTAGTTTCATGTAGTTTTAGTTTGAATTTTGCTCGTGAGAGTAACTCAGTGAAGATTTTTCACGTCTACAAGATTTGTTTCTTAATATAAATTATATTATATTCCCACATCCATCATCCCCAATCCATTAATGTCCCATTGTTGGGCCTCTACGAACTAGTCCACAACACTGGCAAAGTGTGGGTTGGTGGACTTCACAGGCCTTTATGGAGAACTGTCAGACATGAAGGAAAACACATGTATTTAACCTAAATAGAGAGAAAGAAATTTTGAGCCCACCATCTTAGCATGATATGTGGTTGAAATTAATTGCACACAATAGCTACTGCTCGTTATACTATCGCAGTCACGAACTCGTAACGTTTCAGGCTTACGTCAGAAGTACTCTTGTCAGTTTAACTCAGGTGTGCCACTTTGTAACAACATTTGATCCTCAATGCAATTCAATTCAATTTGTTTTTTTGCTCGATAAGGTTTACAAAGTTGGTCAATATTTATACAAGTAGGTACAGGTAGGTAGGTCTAATCCTAACCTAAAGAGATATGCATATTTATAATTTATTTAGTAAGCTGCTGACGACCCGTGTGATGTAGTGGTTACCATGCCAGTGCACCATTCGAAAGGTCCCGGGTTCGATCCCCGGCGGGGCAGAAATTTAAATGATGAATTTAGATTTCTGTTCCCGGTCTGGGTGTTTGT
>DWQK01000892.1:0-17920 GCA_018231225.1 Noctuana stator
CGATGCGCAAAAAGCGTAATGCCATTGAAGAGAAAAAAAAACCTCGGGCCTTTTTGAAGTAGGTGAAAAATTAGTAGGTACTAATAGCCTTATAAGTACAGAATGCACATTAAAGTTGTACCATTAAGTCACATGCTCAATTCTTTACCCCACTTCGCAATATGAGTTTCTAATTTAACATAGATTAGTAATAAAAATACATCATTCTTATCAGCCAGACAAGAGTTAACTAATTAAGCACAGAGAAAATTATCATTGCTAGAAGTAAGTACCTATGCTTATTGAGGTGGGAATACAAAGTTTAAAATACATGTTTGCGTAAAGTAACACATAAACGAAACAAAGCTTGTAAATACACTAACACTTGTTCTATTTAAATGTAATGAACTTAGTTACTAAACATGAGACACTAAAAGTTTGTAATTTGCTCACGTACGGTTTTATGTTTCGAACTTGTATTTAGAACATTGTAAAATTGTCTTCATAAGTTTTAGAAGCAGAAATTTCAAGTTGTCACTATTTTAAGTACGCACCAATGAGAGAGTGGTATATTGGAAATTATTTATCTACAATTCCATTAGTACGACTATTACCTATGACCGTTAGAAATATTCAAAAATACGTTATTAATTAAATATTTGAAGAGGAATTGTACTAACTTGGCGAACGTAACTTTTGTTAAGTCCTATCAGTTTATTTTAACTATTTGAGCTCAAAAGTCAACTTTAATAAAGATTTAAAATTGCAAATGGCGCTGTAAACAGCGACGACGTAGTAATAATCTCGCAAGCGAACTCACATCGAATTTTCATTTCCCAAAAACCAATAAAATTATGCATGACGCCAGCAGCGGCGCAAACGTTGTTACCTGCACCAATTAGCCTGTCGACGTCGCATTGTGAATCTCGGACGTGCAAACGTGCATACTTTAATTTACGTTGAAATTATACAACAGCAACTAGCAACAGCTGTTTTTTGCCTTTGCTAGAAGCA
Source organism: Noctuana stator (assembly GCA_018231225.1). NCBI lineage: Eukaryota > Metazoa > Arthropoda > Insecta > Lepidoptera > Hesperiidae > Noctuana > Noctuana stator. Next base: position 994 of record DWQK01000892.1, read on the forward strand.
CCAAGCAGGAAGAATCCCGCCCTTATTGACCTACAAAACATTGGTTTAAATACAAATAATCCTCAATCACAATTCGATTACGCAATATTGTTATTATTTTTCTCTGGGATCACCTTGAGACTATAATACCATAAATATAATAATATAATATATACCCTTTCATATAAAAAATATGCATCAAAATTGTTCTACAAACTATCGATGAACATACTCGTACATAGAAAAAGAAAAAAAACCGTACAGCTGAACATTATCGCAGAACCTCCATCATTTCGAAGTTACTCGTATATATCACAGTAATGCAAGCACGGCACTCTTAGTTCAAATACTCATTGCTAATATCAGCTTAATTAACTTCTCGGTACCGCATTGAAAATTCGTATTACATTCTGTTTTTGATTGTGGAATGGAAAAGGGAATTTAAATTATTATTTGGGCAATTTAATAACAAAATAATATGTTCAATCTTTGTCAATGTTAAGTAGGTAGTTCGAAATAAATTTACTGACATTGACACTTCAATGTCAGTTTGAGAGATGACGTAGTCGTTGCGCTCGCGCCGTGAATGACGGACGTTCTGTGGTTCCTGTCCGTTCGTAACCTCCGCTGGTTAGCAGTGCTACCGGTTTTGTGTTAGTGACGCCCTAGCATCCCAGGACCATTATCAAAGGACCATGCTACAGTGCCTATACCATATATCCTGCAGTGAGAGAGCGCCGTGCGTGACAAACCCTGCTAATCGTCCCGGATCGACTTGGATATTAAGGTAGGTGGTTTTCCTTTACCCATTGACTTTGGCAGGGTTGTGTTTATCTTCCTTATTTCACATAATAGGTATACAGTTCACTTTGAAGTATCTAGTTCGCAGAGTTAAAATGTTGAAATTGGAATGGTTCCACTTATTTAGGTACTAAATCTATAAGAGGATATAAGAAGACATCGTAATTACGATAAGTATAGTTATCAAATATTAATAGACTTGAATATAGGATCAATATTATAGGTACTAAAGAATAATATAACTACGCTGATTGGTTATTGATTCAGAAGTCATATTAACTACCGCCACAATGTCCCAAACCTAATTTGAGTTCGCAAATATCATATCCAATCCATGAATCCAATGTCGGACGCAGCCTGCACAATTGAATAGTTGGATCGGGGAACAATAAGCTTGGTTAGCATATCCGCAAGTTAAATACCCTTTCATACCCACCTCCGGGCACCGTATTTGGAGTTCAATTAACTGGCGCGCCGCATTGTCAACCATTAAGTTTAGTTAGTATATTTTTGATAACAGATTATAAAATATTTAATTTAAAATATTAATTTACGCTAAAATAAACATATGTACTTCTTTATGCCGGCTTGCTGTAAGTGTGTTAAATAATAAAGAATTAATTACATAGGTAACAAATTACTCGTAATGACAAATATGAGTTATTAAAAGTGCTCTAAAACTTTACTTTTATAAAACAATCAAACAAATACAAATAATAATATTACCTTAACAAGGTAGTGCATTATATGATAGCTTTAACACTGAAGAATAAAAGAAAATTTGATTATAATGAGGATTACACCAAAAGGTAGTGTAATTCCTTTTTCATTTGAGGGACAGACAATAACGTAACGGTAAAAGTATATAGTTTGTACAAAATAGCAAAGTAGTTTTTTCGGCTTCAAATTCATTAAATGTCTTTATTTCGACAAGAGGTCCCCATTAATTAGATCGCGGAAACTGAACGTCTGTGAACGGAAAGATTGTTAGCTCTCCAATATTGATTATATCAATATTCACACAAGAATAGCGTTCGTTATTCCAGTTTTGCGTAGGGTCATCAGATATAGAAAAAAAGCACATTAAATATAATTATAATAATTCGAGTTTTCTATTAATTGTAAAAATAAATCTTAGTCTTTTTTAAAATTATGACTCATTGCAATTTGTCACAAACATTTCAAGTAGTTTTTAAAATATTACGTTTCATGTATAGGCTGAGTTGAGGTCAATGGTACGACAGAGTACTTTTGGCATAAATATTATATAACAAGTTATTAATAACCTTAATGAAGAATAGTACCTACAGCTGTCAGCATTAAGGTTATCAACCGCCTTCAAAAAAAAGAGGAAGTTCTCAATTCAACTGTATTTAATGTTTTGTTACTTCATATCTTTCTGGGTGAACCGATTTGGATGATATTTTTTATTTAAAAACTGATGCTTCCCGTTTAGCCCCATTGTTATTTAGTCCAGTTCTAACACTTCTGACTACAGCATCCATGAGTAAACCATATAAGTCTCAAATTTAAGTACGTGCGAGGCAACTTTGAATTCGGTTTTTTTTCGCAACGTGGGTTAAATTTTATTAATGCAGCAGAGTTATGCGTCTACTACTAGTATTTAATATACCTTCTTATAGTAGACAGTAGACCGACTGTAGACCGAAAATCGATCGCTAACTGTTCACGCTTCTTAAAGTAAAAAAAATCGTTATCTTGGCAACCCTAGCTGCTCTGAAGCCGTTTCCTATCTATACCTGCTCAGTATTCACGTCGTTGTTCTCGTTCTATGAACGATTTGTAATAGGGTTCTCCAACGACTGCAGAGTTCAAGCTTACATAGGAATTTTTTTCATTTATTCATTTCTATTCTGACGGTTCACAAATTTGTTTGATTAGTATTAAGAACGTTACCTATTTTTTTTAAACCTTCATGTTCTTATAACTACAGGCCTTTATGTTAATGATACGAATTAAGTTTAGTAGTAATACATCTCGACAAAATCTTAATCTAACACAAATTTGTTTGATTAGTATTAAGAACGTTATCTATTTTTATCAAACCCCCATGATCTAATAACTACAGGCCTTTATGTTAATGATACGAATTAAGTTTAGTCGACAAAATCTTAATCTAAACCTCTAAACACTATAGGGTCTACGCAATTGAAATATACCTACTTATACAGAAAAAGTTATCGCGATCGGATCAACGGAGTAAATTCATTTTACTGGACAACCATTAAGTTGATCACTAAGGTTTCAAATAACTTTTTAAGTGTTTCTTTGTAAAAGAGTTTGTAATGAAACATAGTGTATGAAAAAAACGCGTGAATGCGCAAACTCATAATGTTCTCTGTTCGGCTTTATGTACCTTCGTGTATAGAGCATTGAAAATACAGCGTCGACGTAAGCTAATTGGTTCCTGGCAACAATGTTGAGAGCGAACGTCATGCATAGCTTTATTGCTTTAGGTAGTTTTGGTGCAACGTAAAGCTGACGTTATCCTCACTACACTGTTTTATTTTTGTAATATTGCTGTGTTTGAAGGAAACCGGCTGAACTTTGATTTGCTAAAATTTAGCTCAGCGCAGACTCCAAAATAAATTATTTCTTACTTCTTTTAGTTTGAAGTCGGTTTTACTTTTAACGCAACGTAAACTAAACAGCATTATTTAAGCGTAGTGATATTTAAATTCTGTAATCCGCTTCAGAATGTAGTTAGCTTTGCGAGTGGAATATAAATTCTGAAAATGTTCCTTTTAAAAGCAAATAAGGAATTCGATTGCAAAGTTTCCTTGATCTTTTATTGAAGGAGAATGTAATAATGTAAATCGTGGAGGTAGTTGCTGATATGAAAAAGCTTTATTACAGTTACTGTATTTTTATATAGTAACAGGAATATGTTGTGGACTTATTATTTATTTATTTGTTTTGCCTTTATTTTATTGTAACAATGAGTGCCATTCTCTGCCAGTAAACACTTGGTGTCTGGCAGTAATAAATTTCTCAAACTAAACTTACACCTAAATTAATCAACAAGACTTGATACGTAGGTATAGGGAATACCTATTCCAATATCATAATATGAGAAACAAAAAGGCACTTTATTTATATTTGTTTGTTACTAGCTTATGCTCATGTCTTTGTCTGCGTGAATTTCGGAAGTATGTATGTGAGGTTAGATTGTTTGGAAATTCATAATTATAAAAAATAAACAAAATATCCACAATAATTATTCATCTTATATTAAAATTTGTTTAAACAACTGGTCTTTGAGTTCTCGTGCGATTGCTAAGGGGCATTTACCCAATTAAGAGCATCAAAAGACACAAAGAAATTAGGACATGTCATTCCAAACGAGGTTTATTTTGTTTTTTCTATAGAGCGAAGCAAATAACAACATGCTTCCGTATGCCTTGCCTTCAACCCTATTTATGTCTCACTGCTGGGAATGTCTCCCCCCACAATCAGGGAAGGCCTGGAGCATACTCCTCCACGTTGCTCCAATGTGGATTTTTATGTGTCGAGTTTACAGTTTGCAAGTTGTATCATCATCCATCAACGTCGTGTGTAGACAAAGTTCGTTTATACGACGATTCCTTTCCATAACTCGCCGCATCGTTTGTAATTAAATTCCTCTTGTCAACAATCCTCTAATGTGTAATAACAGATATGGCTTCATTGTCGTTTATTAATGTAATTATAATTAATTAATGCTTACTCGGCTTGCTACGAATAATTAATACTTACTTTCAAGTGTAAACATGTGCCTGAACGACAATACGCATGACTTATAACGACGGCGTATTTAATCATGGCTAATTATATGAATGTCTTAAAGTCTGTATTTAACGTCATGCATCTTCACAGGCCTCAAAATTTAAATCACACAATTAAAAATAGTGTTATAGTTTGTCGTTTCGGGACATTTTGAAATGCGATCGATACTTCTGCATGGTTAAACGGTTAAAAAAATGTAAGTGCTTATAAAATAGACGTAAAAATTTCAGGTATCCGTGATGTAATAAAGTTGTACAAGATTTCAGTAACACCTTCCATTCCACTAACATTAAAACCCTGCCATAAAATGCCACTCTCGGAGGATAATCTCAAGGCAATTATTAAGCATTATACTCGACATTCTGTTAGCTGTAAAACACAAATAGCCTGGAAGAAGATAATGAAACAAAAAGTTAATGGTGAGTCATCCCTGCCGTGAAACGATTACAATTTGTGTTTTGGGTGGGAAGATGGTATTCATATTTTCGTATTCGTAGACGTAGTGTTGAGGCGGCTATATAAGTTGTCAAGAGCAGGCAAGTCTCTTTGTAATACCTAAGTTGCTACTACATATCAATGTATGTATTATATATGTAGTTAAGCACATTTATAAAATATTGTATTTCCCTTAAACGACGTATTTACACCTTCACACAAGGACCGTCGGAGGACAATGCCGCAAGGTTTAAATTTACCTTTGTATTGCTTTGTCTTAGGTTGTTAGACAAATAAATAAAAAATAGATACTTGAGGTTAAATGTGGAAGTTCATTGCCACTGCAGCACCACATAGAAGAAACAGCACTAGTGTCAACACTAACTTTTAAAAATATATGCATTAGTTTCGGTAGATGGACAGCCATAACTAAGAGTATCAACATTAAGCGCACGTGGAGACGACAGCGTGGCTGAGGTCAACCGAACCATTCTGCCAAACCATTTGTCTCTGAGTCAGAGGAGAATCCCAGACGGATACAAATGGCAGATTACGCGGAGTTTACTAGATGCTCGACAAATGTCTCGTACTCACAGCCGCTATAATGAATGCCACTTCTAAAGCGATATTATGCACGAATCTATCACGCAAGATACTGACTTACAGTACGTATTTCAATGAAACTTTCACCAAACTTGTGAACAATAAATTAATTTTCCTGTAAACGGGTCGACCCAGCCACAACGTAGATGTAAGAACGTCAAACAAGGCTTGTAATTATTGTAACACATAAATTTAAATGGAGACAGCCTTGAAACTGTTGTTGTAGATTGAGAAATAGTTAAAAGCATGACCTGTGTCATGATTACGAGTTACTTACGACTTACTTACGCTTTCGAGAAGATGTGACTGACTTACCTAATTGACGCACCGGTATCCTTGGTAACATCATAATTTAACTCTAGTATAATTTCAAATTGGTTAACTTAATACCCCTAAAATACGGACTAAATCCGTTTAGTTAGGTCGTCCATCTCGATTCCTCTCTGACCTCCTTTTTCCAAGATCTTCTTTAACATCAAATTTCAGAATTAACTACAGATCGTAGCACCGTTTACGCTTACGCTTTCGCTTCTTACTATTCAACTTAGCTCCCAAATTTACATTTATGTTTTCATGAGATTTCTTTTTGTTTGGAAAATATTGTTCTTTGCCACTTTAGAATTAGCATGGCACAGTATGTAAAGTGAGGCGAGCAAACCCGTGAACTAACAAGATCCATGTCAATTTTACGCAGTTAATGGATAAAGGGACGCCACATGTCCACGTTTACAGCACTTGTTACTCAATTATAAGTTGAAATAGAGTTTCGGCTCCTCTGTGGGCGTTATGCGCGAAGTGATAGGTGAATTTAAAGTTGGCCTCGCTGGGCCGCCGTCAAAATGTCGAATACAATTATAAACTTACGATGACGGTATCATTTTGCTGTAGTCTGTGTTGTGTTGGTTACAACTATTAGAATGTAATATAATAATAAATCTTTAAAATAAAGTAGATATTAGTAGTATAGCTAAATATTTTTTTAGTAACTAACCATAACAGTGATTACGTACCGGAAGTGACGTAGTGGCCTTGGTTAACTAATCCTTGAGGAAGTAACTTTGCCAAAATTATCTAACGCTACCAAGATTAATAGATACGCCGACAGACAAACGCGGTAATTGCTATAACCTATAACGCTACTAATGATGATTTGTTCGCCGCCTGATCTAATTGATGATTGCTTTGTCATTCGACTGTATCATCGGCTGTTTATCGAGATGATGCGTAATCCTTATTGCTCGGATTGAAAGGTGGTTTTGGCTCATCAGAGCGTGACAGTTGCGCGGTTAAGCGCGACGATAACAAATGGTGGATGGACCGGGGTTAGATCGCCAACGACGTAATTGATGGCCCGATGCGGTCGCGGCTTATCGGACTGGATGAATGCCGGATATTCTATGCAGGTCCCCTTGAATATTCATGCGATTAGAATATAACTACGAGTAAATAAAAGTAAGTGGAAATTGAAATACCAGATTATGGTTACCTACTGCGGTTTGGATATTTAGTTTTATTATGTTATATCTTAATAATCTAGTATCCTTACTAGTATTCGAACGAATGAATTTTATGATTCTTATTCTTATTCGAATGAATGTGACATTAAACTTTTATCTACTTAGACCTCACGTCGTTAACTATCGGATATGATTTCAGTTAATAATGGAAATACGATGAAAAAAGTGTTTAAATTAGTTTTTTAATGGAATTGGAGTAAATTTTCATTTGCAATCTGGAAAATAGAATCTTACACCATAATAATATGTATGTGTATACCTGTACATATAGCCTATTCATACTCGTATCTATATTTATACATAAAGAGTTTTCCAACAACGCTTCGAGGCATTTATCCAATTAACTAGCTCAAAAGATTGAACACAAAGAAGTTTTCGCGGGTCACTGCAGCGAGTTTGTTTCCATTTTGTATTCCTTTGTAAAATATAATCATGGAAAGGGTAAAGTATATTAAAGGGAAAAGGTCAACCCTTAAACTTAATTAACAATAATTAACGATAATACTAGTTAGACCACCTGGACGCAGTTTGCGCAATATGGGTTATTAAAATGCAAATAAGTTCGTGCAAATCCACTGATGTTATTAATATTTGATCCGTATTAAAATTTGATATGATTTACGTGCTTAATTAATGAGTATTTATTTTTAGGTCATATGTTATGCATTTGTAGACTAATAATGACTGGGAAAAGAAGCTAAGTTTGTTGAAATGTCGTGGTTCAGAACATCTGCATATTATTCTATGGAACAAAAGTCTATAAATAAGGCGAATCCCTTTGCATATTGTTACGCCTTAACAACCCTCTCCCTCCCCGGAGTTAAGATTCAAATTCTGACCCACCAAAATGAGCTGAAGGTCGAAATTGTGGTTTAGAATCATTGCCTACTGACTAAGCATCAAAGTTTTTTTAAAGGACATTATAATGCTTACATAAGAAAAGTTATACCTACAGTTTTATTAATTTTCAATTGAAAACAGAATCACAATGATACTTTGGTGTCTATGCTCTCTAAAATCTAAATTGAAACATACTTGTATCACTTTACTACATAAATACATAGATACGAAAACAAGAAATTCTGAAGCAGCTGGGGTATCATGTACCAGAGTTCCGATTCAGAAAAACACCGATAGTTTATTTCTACACAGCTCGTGTCGTAACTCAATATCAGCGAAACTGAAATATCCGCCGGCGGTAAGGAAATGAAATAAAACCTGCGACACCGCGAACTCACAATATTTTGTATTTTTGTCAACATATATCCTTCATATTATGTTAGTACTCGTTGGTGCCTTTCTAATTGTATAGAAGTTGACTGAAACGTAAGCGAAGAAATTCACAAATCACACACTACTTGATAATAATCTCGATTTTGTTTCGAAGTCGGTTAAAAATCGCATTTATTCTGTTCGGTTACACTACATACATTGTTTGTATACTCGTAAACTATGCATGCATGGCAAACTACATGTTAAGGGCCTTATTTTTGAACTATTTAAAACAACTTTTTAACTTACTTCAACAATGCGGATACTTCTATTAGTAGGTACCTACCTAAGTTCTGGGACGCTATTATTTTTTTTCCTGCTTATCAGGATTAAGGCTACCACCTCGCTTCGCATTAAACGGGTACTAACAGTTGCGGTTTTAACCTATTTCGGATTTGACTTAAAAATAGAAAAACTTTTCTGTCCTTTACTTTACAGTCAGTTAGTAAAGGACTGATGAACTTTTTTTACATATTATCCAATCGGTACTACCGATGGTTCCCTACATTTGTTAGAAAAATATGAGAAGCGACTACGAACAGAGTAAGCCTGTTCTTGCATTCTCCAAGCGTGAAAAATATTTTGAGTTGCAAAATTTTCAACGCTACTTGCTGCGCATTGTATTTCTCGTTCTTTTAACTCAGCATTTCCGCTTATTGCAAATAACTTTGTCATAAAATATATATCCAGAATGCTTTCCGTGCAGCAATGTTATCTTTATAAGCGCAATCAAAATGGCGTCGATGGAACGTCCCCAAAAAGGGGCAATCTCAATTTGGTGGGGATTAATACGACGCGTTGATCCGCCGATACGTCATTGTGAATCCAATCTGTGCAAATTGTACCGATCCGTTTTGTAAGGCCTGTGGTACAGTATAACATAAAAGCTTATCTTTTGATCATATTTGGTGTCATTGTGCCAGTTCCCAACGTTATTTGTTTGTCACTTTGCTTTTATGCATTCTAAAATGTAAAATTGCTTGAAATCAAGCATTTAAATTGTTATTTTCACAGCGGGCGTAAATACTGTAAAAGCAATTATTTTCTTCTTGCGAACAAAAAGCTTGAATCAAATCGGAAAATTGGAAAAAGCTTTCATCCATTTTCAACATTCGGAAAGTGATGGAACTTGCCCAAAATACATTAATAATATATTTCCGCATGACTGAAAAATTATTTTCCGTTTCTCGCCAACGAGTACAAAGTCATAAAATTGGAATTTCAAAGAATTTTACTTTGAGAGAGACATAAAACCGATAGCGTTCATAAAATTTAAATTCACCACGAGCGTCTCTACTTTGCCTTGCTCATAACTCTTAAGGTGTAAGTTTAATGTGGATTTAAACGTTTAACAATCAAAACGATTGTGGAACTTATTGTGTTCATTATTACTTAATCAAATATGATAATCAATTTTGTTCTGTTAAACAAATTAATTTAAAAAATGAAGTAGATACTATACGAGTAATTCTGTGATTTTAATTTGTATCAAGGCGTGCGGACGTATAACGGTTTTTTTGGAAACTTACTTTAAACGATATACTATATATAACGATATATCTTCTAAAATTTCACATTCTCTTATTGTTTTGGCATTTAAATTCTGTGCTCCTCCAGACAGTAGTTACGTTTTCGAATGTAAATCCAAATAGTTCTTTTCATAGCAACGAATATGCGATTGCAACGTTCATACGATTTTCATTGGATGAGAATGGTTAAAAATGTTGCAATGTTTAGAAAGATAGTGTGAGAGCGTGTTTTTTTAAAATTATTAAACGATTTCACGATTGTGCAACTTAGCGTTAAGTAAATTAAGTTTGCAAATGACATTGAATTATTACTTTTTTAAAACTTTCCAAATGTTAAAATAATGAATCGTTTATTCTAGGGAACAAGACGCATAACATTACAGACTAACATACGTCACAGTTTGAGAGATGTGAGACGTGGGTTCCGTGACTTCCCCCTTCGACCCCCTTCGTTCAAAGCTTCTCCTCCAAGCAGATCGATAGAATTGAAATAATTTCGAGTAAAATTGAAATGAAAACATTTCATTTACACTAACGAACTTAACGTAAAATTATCAAAATATTTAAGTTTGCGCAAAATTTAGCCAGCTTACTCGTAGCTACACAAAGCTGTGGGTTTCGTAGTGACTTCGTGATTTAATCTAGAACCGCACGTGAACCTACTGGAGGTTGCAGTCTCAAGAGAGTCAATGCAGCTTCCTTTGTGAGACATTCGAGCGAAGCTTTAGTGGAATCATTTCTATAGAGATTGCCTACTTAGTTATAGCATGAAAATGATTTAGTTTTACCCATCGACGTACGAGTATGTCTGAGTAGAGGGGCTATTTCAAACAAAAAGTCCTTAGTAGTTCACCCAACATTTATATAAAACTGTGCAATTTTACCCGTATCAATGAAAGTAATAAAATAAAATACGTGTTTGAACATAGGTATAGAATATTAATTTTCAGAAATACCGCGCGCATAACTATTAAAAAATAATTTACCGCTAACGAAGCTACGAATAAAAGCTAGTTTTTTGATAAAAAATCATTTATTATTTTCTTGCGTAGGACTAGTCGACTTCTGAGCCTCTTTTGATCTCTTCAAAGGAAGCGAAAAGTGGATTGGTGGGGTTCAAAGTTCACTCACATCGGCGACTCGTTGCTAACAGACATTCGTCCTAATGAGCCGAGACCTCGATTTCACTACAAATTAAATGTGTTTAACTTGTTCTAACGAAATCCCTCAGTTTCGTGTGATCGTTTGTGACTTTAGACATCTAGGTTTATTACTAAATAGCATAATGCGAATTCATTAGCAAGTTGTCTACGACTGAACTTACAATGACACTTATCAAGATTTAGTTAGCTATGACCTATATTTTTTCATTCTATGGTGTTTAGTAAATTAAACGGAACTTAGTATTACTTAGTAAATAGTAATTAAACATAGTACTCGTACTGTGAATTTAACAAATTTTAATAAGTATTAAATATAAATGGCTAACTTCAAAGTATGGCACTGCGCTAAAACAATTTGTGTTAATGAACTGCAACCTTGATTTTGCTACAAGCTAAATAAGTATATCTAACTTTTTTCAGACATCATGTTCAAACGAGCAAGAACGTAGGTTGAGATAAAAATAGAACAGGTCATTACATGTTTGCGTTGGCCTTAAAAGTTTCTCGTTGATAATACCGCAAGCCTTAAAACTTTCTGAAACCTTTTCTTTTGTTTGTGATGTCACATATTCTGACAACCGTATCTTAGCGAGTTCAAAAACACGAATATCCCTCCCGGACACTACGAACTTACATCTTAACGACCAGTCCGAAGAACCGGTAAAAAGTGTTGGCAACAGTAATATTTTACGTCGAGAACCTTTTAAATCGTAAACATCACCGCCTGCTTTGTTGCGAGTTGCGAGAAAAACCAACTTGCGGCGGAGTAAGTAATGAAGTTTTAAGATTTATGTTTTTACAAAGTGGAGCTCTCAAACCGCTACTTACTGCCATCGCAGAGTTGCCTTCAAGTTCACGCTTTTACATTTTGCGGCTTTGCTTCCGTAAGCCGGTAAATTTGGTACATACAAGTAACATTTTCAAGGGACCCGCATAATTTTTCCATCCTAAATAAAATTTATATGCCTTGCTATTTGCGCGGTACGTTGAGGCAAACTGCGATGACAAGGGTTACGAGCGGGAAGTACTTATATTGGTGTGCGGGATATTTTGAATATCATGTATAAAATATTCACGTGTTTGTGTTAGCTTTATAACTATAGAAACTGACTCTTAATGGCTAAATACCATAACCCTGTTACGATGAATAATTCAAAGACAAAAATTACTATGTCATTCATTATTTGATTACTTTTTTAGTGCAGTGGTCAGTGTGCTTTATATAAATTTCTTAGATCTCGAAACCAAATTAATACGTGCATTATTTACGCTATTTTCCCTAATTGTTTGTTTTCCGTTCTACGTTCGTTACCGAAGCTTCATTCTTACACAGAACTGTAAGCTAGAAAGAGACTACCTATCGAATCTATAACAGCCTGTATCTAATCTATCTAACATGAGCTACGCTGTTCCGATTGTATATTATATCATCACCAAAAAAGGAACAGTATTGCGGCTAGAATCTGGAATGTCATCTATGGTTATTATTATTTAAATTAAAATTTGAAAAGAGAAATTAAAAGAAAGTAAAATTTGAAAAAAAAATGATAATTACATTTTCTGTACTGTACTGTCTATACTGTAAACTGTTATAAATTGAATCTGTTAATTTGTTGCTACCTTTATAACTGTATATTACTATGTATTGTATAATATACAATTGTAAATATATCTACCTTCATATCATAGCATAGAACATTACCGTACATTACCGTTTGTAACCCAACGAGGGTCATTCATTCGGGCAATTTGATAAAAAATGCCATGTTTTCCGTTTCATTGGCTACATTTCATTGTTTGATTAGGCACACATACAATCGTTTTTCCGTGCAATATTCAGAGTTATAGCTGCGGTTGCCTGGTTGTGTTTTCGCGTGTGATTTTGCTTTTGGATATGGTGAATTATATCGTAAGGTTGCCTGGTTGTGTTTTCGCGTGTGATTTTGCTTTTGGATATAATGAATTATATCGTAACCAATGTAGTTTCGATATAATTATAATTTGCGTTATGAAAAAATCGACTTCGAAGTTGTCACGCACATATTAAAATTTAAGACTTATCGTCGTTAGAACTGGAGCAAATTTAAATGAGACCAAACGGGAAGCGTCAGCTTTCAAATAAAAATAATTCATCCAAATCGGGTCATCCAGTCGAAAGTTATGAGTAACAAACATTAAAAATACAGTCAAGTTGAGAACCTTTTTTGAAATCGGTTGTTAATTTGTCTATACATACAGTTTTATGATTTTTGAATTCCTTATTGAGTATATTTACAAAGAAAATTACGGTAAAAGGTAAAAGAAGGTAAAATAAAGGTAAAAAAAGAAAAATACGAAAGTCAATCTTCAAAATAGTAAATTAGTTTTTTATTTATCGAAAAAAATCTCAAATCGTTCTCCCTATTTCTTATTTCGAACGCCTAACCCCTGGTTGTAGCCGAGGTGGCACGTGACGTGACACCGCGGGCGGGACACGTTGTTACGTGACCCGGGACATCCGGATATGGTACAACTCAATCGTGATTTTTCTATTGAATTTGGTCTTTTTATAGACGGCTTTTTACAGGGAATCGTGTTATGATTTAAAATGCTGTATCTGTCTTTCTTTGTCGCTTTATGTGGATTTTACCTTTATCGTTAACTACTCGTAGCTACTCGCTATGGCTGCGCACAGGTGTACTATTGAAAAACTACGTGAGGAAATCTACATGCATAAAAGTTCTCCATAACAAAGACTCTACGAGTAACACTATTCCAAGCTCCTGTACCAAAACTCGTTTCAGAACTCAGTGGGTGTCCATGTACATGTTAAAAACTCATATAAAGGCTAAGTTTTTAAATCTGATTGACCTATTAAATTTTAAAACAAGAACCGCATTGCAATGTAAATAAATGCAAAATTTGTAAACTTTTACATTATATATCTTATCTTTTTTAAATGCCTGTCTTCACAATCTACACAATCTGGACATAAAAATTAACTGTGTTTTCTTTGTAATTTAATAAAGGCCTATTTCACTAACATTTCAAAGCCTACCCAATAATGGTGTACGAGAGCAATAAAGCGGACCTTTTAATCTAAACAATAAAATTTAATTTGTCTGCGAATTTGTATTGCTGCAGGCGATAATGAACAAAATAAAAGCTTGGTGAAATTTAAGGAATTCTATTTGAAAATATTATTATTTTCTGATATTATTATTGAATTTTTGAGCCTTTACTTTATGATTGATTAATTTGAATTTTAGGAGAGTCTTTTGAAGTTAGGGTCAGTAGATATACAATAAAATTAAAGGAGCATTTAAAGTCAATATATAATACTTACCTAATAATTTATCAGATATATTTCATTCGTGTGTTAAACAAATGACATACCTAAGACAGCTCGAAAATTAAAATGAAATGAAGATCTGAATGGTCTAAAATTGTAAGTAGTATCTGTCAGCTTGCTATTATATACACGGATATATATATATATATATATATCTATTTTACATAAATATTTACATATATTATATTATATTTTACATATATCTATTTTAAAATAAAAAAAGTCTACTCACAAAGTCAATTAATTAGTACGAGTATGCTTGCGATGTTTTCCTTCACCTTCAAAACCCATGCGTCTGTTATAATGCTCAATAATTGCCTCGGGGATTATCTTGGAGTGTCATTTTATTGCTGGGCGTAAAACCTAATGGAATGAAAGGTGTCACTGAAATCTTGGCGCCCTTTATTGCCTCTGCGACATCTGAAAACTTTACACGTATTTTATTTGTTCCTCGGAAGATTCTAAATGGTTTAGGTACTCATTTCTTTTGCAAACTGGGACCGAAATATTGTTTATAATAAGAATAATAAGTAATAAGGCCTTGTTAAGATAAGTTTTAAGGTGCGGAGTTGAAAGAGTAAAGCTGGAACCTCCGCGTAATGCAGGAATCATAATTAATCATAAATTCTTTATATGACAAAGTAATAGGTACAGCCTATTACTTTTTTAAATGTAAAGCATGAACCTCCACGTTATGCAGGAATCATAATTAATCAGAAATTCTTTATATGAAAAAATAATAGGTTGTATACACATCAGGGATCGAAGTCGTAGATTGTTGTGAAGTGGTTTTAACCTAGTTCACCTTTTCCTTAAGAAGCATTGGGGACACAAAACACTTGGCAGCTAACAGCCGCACAAGTTTGTAGTAACAAATAAATCAATTTAAAGTTCGTTCATAACAAAATGAGGACCCTACTCAGTAAATAACGCGATTGTTAACAATAAAATTCAATTACAAGTTATGCATGTAATTGTCAAGTTATGGCAATCCTCTGTAACGTGGAATTGCCGACGTTGATGGATTGCGTCGCATATTGCAAATTGTAAACTTGCCACAAATGTTTACACTGGCATCCCCAAACTTGATCCACTTTCGGCGTATTTTTTGACATTGATCCATTGTTTACTGTTGCCGAAGTTGTTTTTGACGCATGGAAATGAGTAGGCTGATGTAAATAATTACTTTTGGTACAATAATTCTATTTAGAACGCTTTTGTAACCCGCTTGCCTACTCACTGTTTATGTTAGTCAAAGTCAAAAATTTTTACACTTCGTGAAAGTCAAATTAATCAAACGTTTTATCGGCTTTAGGCGCCCTTTTAATTATAGCTGACCGGGAGCTTGGCACTCCTTTAAAATCAAATACATATATATATTTTCTTCATGCTAATGTACGAGTAACTGTTGTTGACAAGATCAATGAAGGTGCGATTACCACCATGATTTTTACCGAGAAGTAATTATCTTAAACAAAAATACTTGAATTCCGACTGCCGAATATTGATATTAGTCCTCAGTTCCTTAATAGATAAGATTAAAATATTTAACAATATTAACAGATCTTGTACCGAAATTCAAGAAATGAATCGAATAAATTCAGCTTTAAGGAGTTACATCTACCAAATATCCTTGATATTGCAACAGTAAATAATATCTTTCGTTAAAAAGGTCCTTTTATTGGGGCTCGTTCGTTTTATGCTACGATTACGTCATTTTTATGACCGTCCCGATACTATTCGTTTATTTTATTGACAAATAGAAAGAATTTCTTCTAAGAACTATTATAATTCATTAGTACTTTCATAACTTCTCACACCAAAATTTAAAAATTGCAGGCCCTGATTTGTTGAATATTATTTCATTATTTTGAGTTAATTTCTTTTTGAAGTCTATATAATATTTTTTACAAATTCGTAAGTAATGGTTATGGCTACTCTATTATAGTATTCTTAAGGAATAAAACAGGAATAGTTGTAGTGGAATAAGTTACTAAATTCGTGTTTTACACCTTTGTTCCATTTTATTTATATTTATATTTTGAATTTTGTTTCATATGAAACATACTCTGTTGTACATGTAGGTATTCAGTATTAACTTTGTACATTATTCAGTAGCGGTGCACGTGGATCCATTGCCTCTCACTCACTGTAAATTCACTTTAGCCCGCGTCTTAGGCAAAGCTTAGGTATTTGCTACGTTCTATGTGAAACTACGAAATTTCGGTACTGAAACGTGGAACTGATACTTCCATCATATTTTTCAGAAAATACATTTTAAAATGATTTAAATTTATTTAATGTTGTTTAGGCACGAGGGTGGATTGAAAATTTCGTGGTTTAACATACAATCGTATATTTCATTTTTACAACAAAATCCGGGTTTTGTTGCCGTATTTGCGATTATTTGAGATTTTGCGTGGTGGAGTATGCTCCAGGCCTTCCTCGTATATGGGGAGGGACCCGTGCCCAGCATTGGAACATTAAAAAGGGTTGAAGGCATTTGCGTTT
>DWQK01000893.1:0-17919 GCA_018231225.1 Noctuana stator
CCTATTTCCGTTTCGCATTTTTATATGCCGTCACGATCCTATCGTTTTTCACAAGATGGCGACGCATAACGACAAATCCCTGTATTTCTATTTGTGTAGCTTTGCAGCCTTCAGTCTATTTCACTGGCTAGAGCTTAACGTATGTTTTCAATTCACCAAGCGAACAGTGTAGGTAACAATTAAATCTAGGGAACTGGAGTACGGTCATTTATATTTTCTCTTAAGGTTATCGCCAAAAATAGCAGACAAACGCGCTTTTTACATAATTTCATCGCAAACTTTGGCTGAAAATAGCCTGTACGTGGTGACGCAGAGCGGGCGCAGATCGCTCCCACTCGCGCGTCGCTCGCTGCGGTGCTACGGACTCACCTCTCGCCGCGAGCGCGAGCGCCGACACGGTGAACAGTATACACAACATAAACCTCCATAATGTTAATCTCTTGGTCCACATTTTGTTGAAGTCCAGCCCGTTACACCGGGCTATCAGTCATTTGCACTCACACTCGCGCACTCGATCGGTCGATCTACGGATACGATACACATCTATCTATGTACACTGAACGAAAAAAATCTCACTGGTGATCTAGCGCGACTTACAATCCCATGGAATGCAACTCACGCAGATCCCCGACCGTTAAATTGCGGTAAAAAGTAACCAGGGACGTGGAGAAATAATTAAGGCGCATACCGGCCAAGTATCAAATCATTGAAAGTCCACCGTACTATTTAACCACAATTTAAACGGGTGTAGAATGCGGTAACGGATAGTAGGCGACACTGCAAGTGGCGGTCGAACGTACTCTATTTCCGGAGACAGCACAGCATCGCTGGTCGGAGGGGTACTGGCGCGCGAGCAAGGCGCTCCCCGCGCGGAACTTTCAGTGATATTCAGCTCAGAGCTCGTGCCAAGCGCAGCGGCGCCGGGGGGGAGCGCGGCCGACGCTGGCGGCTTTACGCTGCGCATCCGCACGGAAGCCTCATGAACGCTGCGGATTACGTGCTCAATAAAATAGTACACGCACTGCAAATCGAAACACATTAATCACTAATTTATATTTAGCTATACCTACTGTATCTGATAATGTTTCTGGGTATGTTTTAAGTAAGAAAGTAGGTAGGTACCTATCTATAAATATTGGTTGAGAGACACCGAACTATTTGAGAATTTTTTTTTATTAAATTTTGACTTTCATACGATACTTAAACTTTAAAACCTATACGGAGACAATATTAAGTACAGGACAAACAAAGCTTATTGTAACTGATATCTTCTTGCAAATATCTCCCTAGCAATGAATTTTGCACTAGGCAACAGGATCGTGATAGAAATTTTTGATAATTAATTAATGGAATAAGATGCCTACAGACGTTCGAAATTGATTAATTCTACACGCTGGCGTTCAGTGGTTCAGTATTAGTTGGCACGGCTCGTACCTTTCTGACCACTCGCGTAAATATTTCAATCTGCCATTCTCTAAATTACAGCCATCTTAATTTCTTTTCTCTATAATGCTCTACAGACATCTAAGATGAAACAATTGGCATGATTTTAAAATAATTCAATATCTACATTCAGTACATAATAATAATACCTACCTATTTATGTAGCTAAACTCCGGTTCTTTTAAATTTAGGTTCAGTAGATGATGTAAAGCAGGCGTCGACGTCGTTTGATTGCATTGCAGTGCTCTTTTCAGAATATAAACGTCTCACTGTATATCCCTCAATCTCAAATATATAGTTAATGTCTTACTAAAACCCCTTGTCTGATTTCAAAGATCCGTAACAGCTGCGAACGATCCGCGCTTTAATGGAATTTTATAAGATGGTCAGAACTGTAGGGTAAATTAAAATAATCACTATATAATATGTACTTACCTACCATATCCCAGCTCGTGTCCAGAATACACGGTATACCTATAGTTGAAGTTTGAACTGTCCAGCCAGGGACCCCTGGTAGGACGATGGTGCATACCGCTTTGGCATTTCAGTTCAGGCCCTGAGTTTTAGCTAATTACCTTCGCTTGCTATTAATAGCGGGGTTCGAAGTTTCGGTGAGTTTTTCCGATCGGTGTTTCCCTGGCGGTCGGGGGACCGGGCCCAAGAGCTGTTGAAAAAAGTCTATCTTCGGATAGTCGCTCACACTGGGGCGAGAGATACGTGTTTAATTGGTCCATTATTAGCTCGGTCGAACATTTGGCGAAAAAATACATACAGCTGAACGTGGAACCTACTCCTTTGAAGTCTTTATAATAATAATCAGATAGAAAAAAAAACCGACTTCAAAGTTGTCGCGCACATAATTAAATTTAAGACATATGGTTTTCTCATGGATGCCGTTGTCAGAACAGGGCCAAATTAAAATGGCACCAAACAAAAAGCATCAGCTTTCAAATAAAAAAAAGAGTGATCCAAATCCATTAAGTCCCAGTTGAAAGTTATGAAGTAAAAAAATAACCTGCAGAGAACCTCCCTTTTTTTCAAGTTGGTTGTAAAATAGTGACATGCGCGTCTATTTACTTGAACAATGTTGATACGACAAAAAAACAACAGGAATTAAATGGGTGTTTTGAGATAGTTGTTTTCAATGGTTTCTAATGTGAAGTCTCACACAAGAGTTTTAGATTATGAAAAATAGGAATGGGTAGTAAGTGAAAGAAATAAAGGTAGTTTTACATAGTTTAATAGAAAATCCTTAAAAGAACTCCTAACTTATCTTGCTGATGCAATGACAAGTATCCTGTCTATACAATCTGGAGAATTAAAAACTTTGTTTGAAGAAAATTTTTCAATATATTATCCCCGTACTGTTTTGAAGGTAATAGATTCACAATATTTTTACTATCTTTTCTATAATAACTTAATCTAATGATCAACAATAAGCAATTCATCAATACTCCAATCCTCATACGAATGATCAGGAAGGTATCTCCTAATGATGATTGGTATTTTTCTTTGTTTCAATTCCTTCATAGCAATCTGCAAGGGGTCGGTTTCTCCTTCCAATTCCACCATCACTGGTGCACACATGGCTATTTGTAGTGCTCTGGTCCCTGAAATAGATAACAATTTATAATCAAAATAACCTGTGTGGTGTAGTGGTTACCATGGCAGTCCACCGATTGAAGAGTCCCAGGTTTGATTCCCGGCAGGCAGAAATGAATTTAGATATAATATGTTCTCGGCCTGAGTGTTTATGTAATTGTCTTTGTGTACACTCCTGGCACCAACAATACAGGGAATCCTAGTGTGGGGCTGTGAGTGTGAAGCATTTGTTTAT
Organism: Noctuana stator; assembly: GCA_018231225.1. Taxonomy (NCBI): domain Eukaryota; kingdom Metazoa; phylum Arthropoda; class Insecta; order Lepidoptera; family Hesperiidae; genus Noctuana; species Noctuana stator. The sequence goes on from DWQK01000893.1 coordinate 3,281, forward strand.
GATATAAAACATTGTAATATTTTGACCTTGACCCTTCTTGATCCAAAAGATGAGATGGTACTTAATTTCTTTTTCTATTATCACTTTAAATATAGTAGTTATTTTATCAGTAGTGGCACTGAGGCACTGGTCTTCTGAAATGTGTGAATGGATCATAATTTCCCGGACAAGAGGACCTAACTTCAAGCATCAAAAGAGTTATATACCTAGGACCCTGGCTCTTTCGTATTTTGTCATGTATCGGGTAGTGATTCGCTTGGACTTCTCTACACCGCCGCCAGCCTGGCCCGGCGCTACGCACTGCACGTTGTAGCCGTCTTCTTCCTGCTCTTCAGCCTCCTCAATGTTTTCATCTTCTTCTGCAATGTCATCGTAGTCTGCTCCTGGGTCTTCCGCCTCATATTCTTCATCAGCCATAATTAATTCTTAAGTGGCTTACAAAAATAGTTTAATCAATTATAGATAGATTTATAATTATACTTTAACTTTTATGTTTGAACAAAACAGAAAGAACACAACACCAAAACACGTTTATTTTATTTTCACTGATTGATTGACACTGACAGCTGACCTGACAGTGACTTGACTACAGACTACTTAGATATACTACCTACGTACTTGACTTTGATTTTATCTTGACATTCTTTTACTTAACAGTTACATGCTCGCCTCGCAACTAGTCATCATCTTTTGCTTCATAACATATAATTATTATAAGTGGTGAGATGTGACTATACGAGTGAACTGCAAATTTTAAGGAAAAACAATGCTTTCTAAACTACCTTATAAGTACTGGTGCACGTATTATATCGAGTACGCTAGCGCGAATATGTAAACAGGGCTTTAAGTATTGCACAATCTGAACGCAACTTAGTCTATATAACTATGAATAGTCTTGTCTTTGGGACATTAAACGTTTTTCCTTTTCCGGTTCTGCATCAAAGCTGTAACCATGCCGGTGTGTATTTACGTGAAATTAACTAAAATTAAAGCAATTTAGCTCAATAATTTTGTGATCTACGAAGTTTCAAGTTAACGTATTATAAAAGTTACGTTGTGCAAATATTTATTGCGAACCCAATTTACGCACAAAACAAGATACACATGGCAGAACTTGACATCTGAATGTGTGACACAAAATCCCTCTCCCATGTGCTTAAAAGTGTCTAATCCAAATAGTATTAATTAAGTATTTTTACCAGAATACGTTTTTAACAGCGTACAGTTTATAAAATGTTGAAAGTGAACCAAAATATTTCAAATGTCAAAGAGAATGTGACAAATAACCTATCCGTGAATTCCAGCTCGCCATTGACTTGCTGCACCCGACGCCCGCGTCCGAGAGGAGGAAGCACAAGCTGAAGAGGCTCGTGCCTCACCCGAACTCCTACTTCATGGACGTTAAATGCCCCGGCTGCTACAAAATCACGACGGTATTCAGTCATGCACAGAGGGTGGTAGTCTGCGCGGGATGTTCCACGATCCTTTGCCAGCCTACGGGCGGCCGCGCTAGATTAACTGAAGGTATATATTTTTTATTTTACATTATTGGACTAGTATGCATACAGATGAATTTGCTCAGAAATAAGTAGCAAACTATAAATGTTTCATACTACATAGTTTTGGTTACTCTTTAAGTTTTGCAATTTGATCAAAAACTAACCTGATTATCAGTTAAGCTAAATAAGTTCATGTTTATTTTATTAGTGGCCATATTAATGACAGGCTGGGGCTTCGTTTTCTGCATCAAACAATGACATAAAAAACATTGAGCAAACTTATGCAAATATTTATCAATGATTGTAATTGCTTCAAAAATTATTACTACAAAATTTTGTGGATTATTCAAGTGTAAATGTATTCTCGAAGGATTTGTTCATCAACAATTTTGGTATTGCCTAATGTTATAATGCACAAAAGTATTGCACCATATTTTGTTGACTAGCTATCTACAAACAAATTGTGCAATGCAATTGTTGATTGATTACCATTAAACATAATCAATATGTATCTAGTATAATATATAACTAAATTTACTTTAATTTTTTTATTTTTAAAAAGCTTTTCATGCTTATTCTTTGTAAAGTAATGATTTTCCATTGTGATATTCATTGTTCTCATTGCACAACATAAAAGTATGAATATAATTAAAATAGTACTATAAATTTAAAGAAAGGGTTTTAATTAATGCATAATCAGTTGTTTATTATTTATCAGAATATCAAATGACCCAAATTAAAAGTTTTAAGTTTTCAGTGTAGAATTGTATATTTCCATACTCTTATTACAAAAATCGTTGTATTCATATAGTCCCATTTAAATCTATTTATTTTCATGTTCTTTAATGATTATCTGAATCTCAAGGCTGTTATTTTATTATGATTGGTCAGTGATCTTGTAATGGAATTCAAGGGTGCCAAACAGTATTGCAGGTATTAGTATTATTATCATATTAATAATTCATAATTATCTGAAAACTATTAGATACTTATTTTAAATGTTTATTTGATAAGTATCCCCTTGTCACCTTAGTGGTTTAATTTAGACAACTAATTATTTTGTAGTGATTTTTTTGATGTGCCTATAAATTTTGTAAGTCAATTCAATGATAAATAATAAATATATTGCCTTTGTTTCAGGATGTTCGTTTAGGAGAAAACAACATTAAACAAACCTAGAGGGAGCCGTAATTTAAGATTGCATTGCATTTTATTTCCAACTGTATGAATGAGTGTTACTTTACTAATTCATTGGATTTGTTAAAGCATAACAAATAAAGGCTTTTTCAAAGGGATTACATTTTCTTTAGACCTACAATTTTTTACATTTTATTTAATAAAAATAACATATATTAAAATATCAAATTCTTTTTAAAATTAAAATACCAAAGTTCTCTTCATTGTAACTGTTTATTTTCAATACAAATTTAAAGTCAAAATTTAAGTGGTTTCTTTTCATACACTTTCATTAATTCTATATACATGACAATATGATTCTTATCATAACCATAGCTATTATCATTAAAATACAAACATTTAATTTAATAAAGTAAATATTTAATAAGTAAACATAATAAAAAAAATAATCTAACCAACTTTAGTTTTCCTTGGAGAAAAAACTATTCATTTTTAAGTCTATTGCAGTCAAGTCTTCCAATTTAATTTCAGCATTTGAAATATCTTGCTTAATTGCTGCTATTAAATCTTCCAAAGAATTAAAATTCTTTTCTGGTCTCAGATATCCAACCACACATATTTTCAAATTAGATCCATAAAAATCTTCTTCAAATTTATGCATTATATGGGTTTCCTGTAACAATTTTTTTTTAAGAAATATTGATAAAATGCAAACTAAAGCTGGTAACCTGATCTCAGTTCCACGTACAAGAAACTATTATTAAAAACGCTCTACTATGAATCTAAGGAAACGAACGATAGGAAGGATTTAGACTAAATACTGTCATGTTACAATGTGAACATAGGTATTGCACGAAAAATATAAAAAGAAGATTTTCGCGCCGCGCCACCTACCGTGTTCTATTATGCGTATAAACAATCTAGGGTCCCAATCAAACACGAAAGCTGTTTAAATCGGTCTAGCTGTTAACACGTACAGAAGAATTATTTAAATAAAATAAGATAAACCTGTTCACTGCAACCCTTGGATATTCGACACACCCACATCCAACCTCAAATAAGGAGAATACGCACCTAGTTTGTTTTATCAGAGTATCTAACTACAATAAAGCGTAGCATTATTATCATGCCTATGTCCCGACATCCTCGACCTATTGCCCTGATGATAAAGTGGGAGTTATAAATATAGCTATTTGTTTAGCTACAAATAATAATTTTATTATACTCGCCACAGACATGTGTTTGTTCTGATAAAACGGACACAAGCCAATATTGGTAACCATCTTGCGCACCGGTTCAGAATCTACTTGTGCCCATCCGTAATAGACACCTGGATTTAAATCTGGTGGTAGAGACTTTATGACTTCTAGAGGAAAGTTAGCTGAAACAAATTTTATTTATTTTATTAGATATGTCTTCATGTAGGTATTAAGTAAAATGAGGATTATTCGGTAGGTAATTGTTATCACAAAGCTATCTGTAGGTATCGCATGCATAGTAAGCATTTGTCAACTTTCCAAACGGTATAAAATTAAAAACAAATAATTTATTTTATAAAATTCGAAAGAATTAAAATAGCTCAATCCCGATCAATTGACACCGCTGTTGGGAGGAATTTGGGGTATGCACCAACAAGCATACAAGCCATCCAATCTTAAATGTGTGTGGGAAACACAGTCGGAAAAGGAACCTGGAGCGGGTAGAGTTGTTGAAGTTTACAAATTAACACAATTCGGTTTTACATTGACTAACAGCGCTCCTAGCGAGTACAATGAGAACTAAATGTGGACCTTGTTCATTGCTTGTTTTTTATTCAAATACAACTTTTACTGTACATACGAGGTTGGCAATGAACGGCATGTTAGTTAGCACAACCATGTTTTCCTAAACTGTCAAAACTCGAATTAAGCCCCATGTTGGCAGCAACTCTAGCTAGTTAACCTCCCATATTGTAAATAAAAGCTATAGTTAGGCAGTTAGGTATCTACCTATATAATAAACTAAGAATAAATTTAAAAATATTTTCTATAAGTAGGTAAGTGGTAGATACCTACTTGTTTATCAAGTCCCAAATATTTTAATGTAGGCATAGGATAGGTAATACAAATATTTTAAGCAGGTGCCTACCTACTTAACCTTATCATATAAATACATTCTAATATCGAGTAAAACATAATAATATAATTTATAATGTATAATAAATAATTTTAAGAACAATAAAATAATAAATAATTACCTACATACCTACCTACCTTTCGATAAAATTTATCTTTGTTTATTTTATTGCTCATTTGACAACATTGTTAACATAATGTTTATTAGCTAAGTACCTATCTATTTTAGTATCAAGTATATCAATACAAGTCTCAACCTATTTTCAAATTAGTCTTGCGATAGTAAGATAACGCAATAATTTAACCCTTTTATTAAATGCTAAACCATCACTATTATCATGTGGTTCTCTAAACAATTTACGATCATTCGCATCATAGATATTCTAGCCTATCAAATTGTAGATACGAACTGTAAAAACGAGTTAATTTCAGTTATGAAATACGAGACACCAAGATAACAATGGAATGAAATAGATAACATCGGGAGGGCTTAGCCGGCCTAATTTTTCTTACAAACTGTTACAAGAGTACAAACAGAAATAAGAGGTTTAAATGTTTACCTACGTTAATATTATTGACCATTGTTACTTATCTAAATTACCTATAAAAATTGTTTATATTATAAATTCCTAAATACCTACCTAATTGTGTAGGTAGACGTGCGATAAGTCGTAGGTATTAGCTATTGTTTAGTTGAACAATATGCAATAAATAACAACAAACAACTAGCAAACTAGCATAGAAGGATCATTAAGAGGAATGGCAGAATGAAGAAAGAGACAAATAGTACAACTTATAGGTACTTTTATTTCATTAAAATCTCGGACGCCAGCCGCCAGTAGCTACTGAAGTTTTGGTATATAGGAATCGGAATATGAATCTTTATCATTAACGAGGCAATACATTTTAATCAATTAAATGACAGTGTTTTGTGTTGCAAATAAATTATTGTGTTGATTAAAGCAGTTGATAAGCTTAATCTGGTATAGATCATGTAAAATAAACAATGAAAATACACCTTTAATTTATTTCCTTAGATGCTCATATGATAAGAGAAATTTGAGTGTGGAACCTATTTTGTCTGATCAACCAACCAATCTTACGTAGGTACTAGAACATCAAATCAATTAGGTACTTACCCTCATTCATAAATGGCTAAAGTATTTTCTTTAATGGAATTGATTTTATTACCTACTATCTATTGCTTGCGGCTTTGCTGATGGTAAATTTTAATGGTGTATATGCTATGCCATCCAGCGCTATGCCAAATACAATTTTATTATGGAACCCACCCATTGATAGAACCTATTTCAGTAACCTAATATTTTTGTATTGAATTTAGTGATTATTAATTTAATTGATAGCTGGTAAATTCCTATTTTCAAAATTAAATTTTTCCTTTTACCCTGACTCAAACTTCTTTTCTTAGTAATCCTTCACACAATGTATATTGTAATTAATGTTTTCATGATTGTCCTCTGGTTTAGTCTGTGCATTTTCTGTCGATACAAACTCATTAAATTCTCTTTTCAAATTGTTACACTGTCTGAGTATAGACAAATACCTTACATTGAATAAAAAGTTTGAGTTTAAATAAACACCATAAACTATTGTATATAAATAAAATTATTATTGTAATATAAGAAACAGATGATTAGGTTCAGTGGCGTAGCTGGGGGGTGCTAGCTATGCCACTGGTTAGGTTACTGTCAGGATGATAATTTATAATAAAATTGTATGAATCAGTGAGCCTGCCAAAGTTAGGTTCTTATTGTTACACTATCTTGGAAATAAACACCACACACTAATAATTATAAACCAAGTAACATCTGAGATATCCCTCAACAATTTCCCACACTCTTCCTTTCACCCACATTCTTTTAATTAAGAAATTTTCAGATATACTATTAACATTTTCCAAAAAAAATTGTAACTTAAAAATTAATATTTCTGACCATAATTATGGCGCGGGACTCACCTTTCCCTCCTACTCCTTAAAAAAGTGCCAGAGATATGTATATAGTTTACTTTTAATTAAGCTAATAAAAAATAATGTTATTAAATTAAATACATAATAACATACTTACCAGTAGGGCATCCAAGATCTTTGGATCCTCTCCCAAACCCTTTTACAACTTTTCCTTTAAGGAACAGTGGTAACAATGAGGAAGTCATGTTTCATCACACGAATTATTGAACGTAAAATAATTAAAATTATCTAAAATCTTTAAGAATTACAAATACAAGACTAGGAACTTGTTCTTTTTTATCGCAATTTACTTGACAGTTTTGTCATAAACCTTATTGGTTTTTTTAAAACTTTAGTCACGATGATATTGTACGTGACTTGGTCTTGAAAAGGGAGACTATCACGCTATAAATTTGAACTCTGATTGACTACTGACTTACTTGATAACGTGAGTGTGACATTTAAATGGTATTGTATCTTGTCTTGTCTAATTCATTCAAATAATTGATATCATATCATCAAACATCGCATTGCATTGGCTTCTTTCTTATTGTACTTACTTAGAATACTTAAGTAGTTTAGTCTTTAGGTTTCTTTCAATGTTGCAGTGTTGCCCAATTTTTTTTACGAATAGTTGCTTAAAATCGCCCACATTATTAGTGATCTAAATGCCTAATTGGCTACCTGCTTGTTCTGCTCTTGAGTCATCGATTTCTGCGTTCCGACTTTTCATTTCAAGCTTCAAGCATTTTTTGCTCCAATTTTTTATTCTAGGCTGCTAGAAACTTATACCTCTCCTAAAGTCGCCAACTTTTTTTCAGAAAAAGCCTAAACAACTTCTGGAAAACGCAATGTCTAGGTGCCCCGACACCCTTCGAGATAGCCTAAATGGCGATAAATCGCCTAAACTGGCACCATTGGGACCTATATAATAATAATGTATTGTGTATGAAAAGGCTATGTACATAACGAAATTTCATAAACATTTTATGTACATAATTCATATGCAGTTTGAGTATTTATTTTATTCAGTAGTTTCAGTACTGCCCTTTCTTGTCCAACATAAGGAAAGGCAAACAAACAACCAATGCTACCATACCACTAGAATTGTTGCTGTCATCGGTCAATCAATCAAAACAAAATGATTCACTTCCTCTGTCTGCGATTCACTAAAGCACCACAGCACAGGTAATAAATAAATAATAATAAGTACACCTTACACGTAGTGCACATTACATTTACACAATATTCTATATACGTCTCAGCCGCGTTACTAGCTCAAAATCAGTTTGAGCTAGTAACGCGGGTGAGACGAGACAACTTAAAGTCGTGAAGTTCATGAACTACTGTTTAAACATCATAAGGTGTTATATATGCTATGTTTCGTGAAGTTTTGTCAGCTTACACGAACATGTAAACGGGCTGGACGAAATATAAACAACGATAGCCAAACGATTTCTTCTGTCGATATCGGCAAACTTTATACAAACTTTGCCTATAGAGGTATAAAAAGATCTCAAATTATCATTGACATAGAATTTCCGTTTTTAAGTAGTTTTTTTAGTAATCTGTTTTTCTTTCCTTAGCTTGCACGCTTGCTTTTGGTTTGCTTGTTGTATTTTCTGCAGTCTGTGGTGCTGTCTGTGACCATTTATTCAACAAAAAAAAAACATTGATTGATCTAAGATTGTGATTAATCGTGATGTCGCTTAATTTTTTTCTAAGTTTTATTAAATCGCATATTTTACAACCATGACTAAAAACCTTAATACTTAACTCTTTTTTAATGGAAGAATAATATTTACTTTAGTTATCCGTGAACTAAGATTATGATTTAGATTTTTGTTTGACAGTTAAGTGTGTTGACAAGTTGAAGCTACAGTGAAGAAAAGTGTTGATTTTTAACAATATGAAATGTAATATCTAGATATTATGGCTGAAAAGGGGTTTGAAGAAGAACAAGAACAACCATGGGATTTGCCAGGCCCGTCATCCTTGGGGGCAATCTTGGATACAGCTTTTACATCGACAGCTTCCGATAATCCGCCAAGAAATGGTACGATTATCTTGGTAAAATAGTTGTATTTATTTTGTCCATGATAGCATATTCTCGCTTTAGAATTGCTAAATAGATTGGAATTACTTAAATAAATAAGAAATTAATTTTTTTTATGCTTATTCTAGTCAGTAGGTAATGACATTGTTAATGTCTATATTGTCTTAGTAATTTTATTCCAAACTAAAAATATTGTTTAAAAAGGTCATGGAAACGTATTATTTTAGAATCTAGTTTTATTGCATAGAGTAAAGGGATAGCGAGAGAGGGATGTGTTCAGCTAAATACTTTCATAAATATATTTTTCAAAAATGGTTTGATAAAATTAATTTAAATTAATAAATTATTTCATTTTAATAAAAAAATTTCAAGATTATTAAATTTTCTCTGTGCCTGAATCCCACTATTCAAACCCACACTTATTTTACAACTTACACTTATTTTTTTTAAGAATTTTCTTTATGTTTCTTATTACCTGCAGTAATAATTGCATCTGCAACAAAAGACTGGTATTGAGTAGTTATATCAGTCAGTTGAGTTTATACTCAGCTACTTTAAAGTTCGTTTAATCTTTATTTACATTAAATAATAATAATCTGTTTTTATGTAGAGTCGAATTGGTTCACCCCTCATTCATCACTTCAATTGAGAGCCAAAGAAATAATTCACAGTACATTGTTCAACTCACGTGCTGTGGATTGCAATAATGTAGAAGTAAGGTACTTATTATTAGTATCACAATGTTTTATACTTTTCAGATGAAATGGAATGTGAGCCCCTGTTTGCAGAGAGTGATGATGATGTAGAAATGCTGCCTACAACTTCTGAAGCCACATCAACCAATAGGAACGTTGAAACACCAAAGAATGCTATCTCCTCAAATTCAGTTAATTCAACATCACCGTCACAGTTTTTTGAAGGGAACATAACACCGCTACCGCAGCCTGGCACCTCTCGCACTCCAGTGCCTGAAGAATATCAGCCTTTGCCAGATAGCTCTAGTTCCTTGGATTATGCTCTTGGGAGAACTAATGCAGATGGCAATGATAGTAATGGTCAAAGAATCCCAGATGTCAACATTCGTTATCAACCTAAACCTCCTCTTCCTTTGCATGGTGGCTACTTTTTTCCTAACTACCCCCACTACCCTCCACCATTAAGACGCCCAGGAGTCTTTGGTGTAACTCCATTCTATGGCAGTACTTCACACTGTGAAGATAATTACTTGCCACAAGCTGTTAATTATGATATCAGTAATCCGATGCAGGTGCAAAATGGAAGTATAACTCGTATGACATTTGAACATCTGCCACCCACACTTGGTGCTCCATATAATCCAATCTCATCAAATATTACTATGCATGCTGGTCCACCAAATAATTTGGAGAGACCCAGTCGTCACCTTAACATTTCACCTAGAAGAAGACAATCTCGTGAGAATGAGTGTCATTCATACTTAATAGAGGTTAGCTCTGAAGAGGAGGACAATGGATCAATGCCAAGAAAAAGGCAGTGTGATAGTGGTGCTGGGACATCAGGTTCTAATAGTGTGGATGTGTCAAGTAGTAGATCTCAATGTGGCCATCCTATTGCTAATTCTAGGGCAGATATCAAAAAAGAACCGCAAGATTGTGATGATGTATGTGGTAATGCACAAACAGGAGATATCGCAAGGACTAGTGACGGTGGGCAATCCGAATTTGTTTGTTCACGATTACCGAATACGTCAGGTACTCAACAAGCTTCGACGACTACGACCATGCCACGGAACAGCACACATACACAGGTTAAACAAGAGGAGACTGGCTCAAACTGCTCTAGTTCACATAATGACTCCACTTTCAGAAGTACTAATGGCCACAGAAGTTGCTCACATTCCCAATCAGACTCCAACATGAATTGTCAAGAAAACAGCCCTGCGAGTTTCAATGTCCCACAAAATCATCACCACCATCATCGCCATCATCATCATCATCACCATCCAAGAATCAAAATGTGCAATTCCCATGTAATGATTGGTAGTGACAATGCTGTGGCTGGCCCATCTAACACTGGTTCTGCACCCATATCCCATATTAAGGAAGAGCCTGGTTCTCAACAAGCTGTAAAAGTTGAAGCAGATGCTTCTCCTCAAAGGTTTGAGAACCATCAACAATCTTCTTCTATGCCGTCTGTGAAAACTGAGCCATCAGCTCAAAGCCAACTGAAAGTGGAGCCTGGTCACCCTAGTTCCCCACTAAATGGTAACATTGGCAATGTTCCTGTGAAATCAGAAGTTCAAACAAGGAATTGTTGTAATGGTGGCTCTGGTGACTGTTATACTAAACAAAGGTCTATGGAACCACAGCCTGGAACGAGTTCAGGCACATTGATGGAAAGTAATAAAGTTGAGGCAATAAACCAGGTAATTTTTTTCTTATCAGCTTACACCCCTGACATAGTATAAAAGTAATTTTAATAGCACACTAGGACACATAAAGTGTAAATATGTGGCACCCAATATTACATAATTTATGTAGTTAATTTTATTGCATGAACAAAATTAGTAGCTTTACAGTAAAAAATTATTATTAACAACGCTGTCAACAAAATTTCAAATATATATTTGAATTATCATTTGTTTGTTAATTACTTTTACAATTATGAAGCTGCATTGTTTTGATTACCATATTTATCTAATTAATAAAAAAAACCTTATTCATGAATAAAATTTATCGTTGTTATGTCATTATTATTCGTAAATTACATAATATATGTTTCAGTCTGACTCTCAAACACAAACAGACGGCAATGTGTTGCTAGCGCCTGATCTGCAGTTGGATTGGGTCTCCGACAGTTCCGATGATGATGTCCAGGTTCTTGTAGAACCACCAAACTCTGTAAGTAAGCGTTTTCTTATTCACTTTAAACAAAATTTAAGTTTGACAATCTGACAGAGAAAAATCTTTAAAAATAAGTAACCAAAGGTTATTGAAACCATTACCGGTTATTTAAAAAACAAATTTTGTAAAAAAATATATTATAATCGTAATGATTTATGATTATAATACTGAGAAGTGTTGGATTTAGACAGCACAGAACCAGATGGTGATAAATGTATAGTGTCTACTACATCCCAATTGTCATTGTGGTTTTTATAAGGGATGTGTGTTTTTTATTGGCAGCGCGTGGTGATAGACCTGACGACGGCTTCCCCGGAACGAGCGGAGCCGCCGGTGACTGCGGCGCCTGAGCCGGCGGCGGCTGAGCAGCCTCGCTCGCAGCCCTACTATGAGCCACACCACGCCACCAACCCGCCCTTCAACCCCTTGCTCAGGACCAGGTTGCACTTTTTTGTATTGACGACCCATGTGGTGTAGTGGTTACATTATTATTATCGTTACTGAGACATTACAATTCTGGGTGTTTGTTTTTTATTGTCTTTATATGTGTCCATGGCACTCTCGAAACTAGAGACTGAATTATATGCATTTCTATACTCTTTATCAGAGGTTCTGTGCATATTAATTTATACAAATTTTTGATGTGTTTCAGGGTTCGCTGCGTTATGACATGCCGCTGCTGTTGCGCGCCGCACCCGGCGCATGCACATGCGCCCACGCATGCGCACACGCACGCACAACCGCAGGCGCATTCGCACGCCCCCGCCCATGCGCATTCGCACGCCCCCGCGCACGCGCACTCGCACCAGCCCGCGCCAGTGCACCCGCATGCGCACGCGACGCACTGCCTGCAGAACTCGCACATAACTCCGCCCGATGCCCATGGTAAGTATATTGAATAAACGTACAATACTTTTAATAAAATCCTTCACATTAGCAATTTATTGTTATAACAATGAACTTTATTTATACCAGATATATTGTAATCATTTTATTGATAAATCAAATGTTGATTATCTATTTAAATATTGTTTATTTACTACCAGTAATTTTGGAGTAAGTGCCGACCCTGCGCGACTAACGAACGACAGCACAGTATAGCATAGGGTCCCTTTGAGGACATTTTTGAATATTTTTTATAATATTCAAAATTAATTATAATTTTTTTTCTGTACATATTAGCTTTGTTTATACACTGCGTTTACAGTTCCTGTTCCAGAGTGTGAAATCCACGGGTATATGTTTGTATCGCCGACGCACTGCGCTCCGTACCTTCCCTCTACACCGCCAGATGCGCATGGTGAGTTTGGTTTAGTATAACGATTTATCTATACTAATAATATAAAGCTGAAAAGTTTGTTTGTTTGAACGCGCTCATCTCAGGAACTGAACCGATTTGAAAAATTATTTTAGTGTAAAATAGTCCATTTATCGAGGAAAATTATAGGCGTTATCAAGCGTTACGTTGCAATTTTTAACGTGGATGAAACCGCGGGGAACAGCTAGTACGATATATAAGGATAATATGAGAGGTTAGGTTCAAACATTTTTTATTTGACATTCTTTGCAGTAGGTTGGAGAAGACGCGACGCGGTACCAATCGCACCTCCGTACCTCGTGCATGAACGTCTATGGCGAAGACAACAGCACATGTTGGCAAGTGCCTTATATGATATTTAGTTATTTATCTATAAATTTGTTACTAATTTACTTAATACTAATAAAGTACAAGATAGAATAAATTTCGATGTGTCGAAATTCAACATTCATTAACACCGTGATTAATTTAACAAATTTATCAATTTAGAGCATGGAGTACAGGGATTATTAGAAACCTAAGTAAATATTGGTAATATTAATTATTTTGATCTCAGTGATGAATATCGCCATTAACGCAGATTGGTAAATTATAGTTAAACTGGATGTATTTCAAATACTGCCCAGCCGTGTCTTAACTACATAATGTATTCTGTAGGAAGTGCAACGGCGCAGCATGATGAGCGAGCTGAGCTGCGGGCTGCCCGCCGCGCTGCCGCCCTTCGTGCCGCACGCAACGCACGCGCCGCACGCACCGCACGCGCAACCGCGACCCAACGCGTTTATGTCTGTACGTATAAATGCACAGTACAGTACAAATCCAGATACACCTTTCAGTCCCATATAAATGTTACGTTTAAAACGATTGCAAAACACATTCTTTTATCAAGGATGTTTCAGAACCATTTATTGTGAATCTTGGTTTTTTTTTTATATACGAGGGTGCGTTTTTAAGTCCGCGGAATGGCGGGGATGGAGGGGGGATAGCGGTCTCGTTAAGGGCGGTACGTGTTAAGTGACTAATAAATAGTATAAATATAAAGTTTCATCACAATTGCATAATTAGTTTTAAAACTATCGACAATCAAACAACTCAATCCGGAAGAAAATTTTAAGTATGAAGAAAATCGAGCATCGCGCCGTTATAAAGTTCCTTACCAAGCAAGGAAAGTCTGTACAAATCATAATGGAAGAGATGTCATCGGTTTACGGGGACTCTTGCCCTGGAAAAACGATGGTTTACAAGTGGCACAACCTTTTTAAGTAAGGCAGGGATTCACTTGAAGACGACCCACGACCAGGACGGTCTGTTGAGGTGACTACTCCGGAAACGATAGTGAAAGTCGAAAAATTAATATTGGAAGATGCTCGGCTAAAGAAGAAACAGCTTGCAGAAATGGTTGGAGTATCGGATACAACCATTTTTAAAATTCTGCATGACCATCTTGACATGACTAAGGTCAGCGCGCGATGGGTGCCGAGAATGCTCACGCCGCCTCAAAAACAACAGCGCGTTGAATGTTCCCGTGCGTTTTTGGACCTCTGTGGAGAAGACAAGGATATTGTACTGAATCGAATTGTTACTGGAGATGAAACTTGGGTTCACCATTATGAACCTGAGTCTAAACAAGACTCCATGCAGTGGCATAAAAAGGGTACAGCACC
>DWQK01000894.1:0-17919 GCA_018231225.1 Noctuana stator
TGAGCTCACTTTTATTCTAGCTGGTATTTTGCATGTCATTAACGTTGTCGAAACTAGAACGGAATTATTTTCGTAATGATTTAATTACTTCCAGTAACATTGCGCTCGCGGATGCCGAAACACAACATGACCTAAAATTCAATTTGGACGTGTAATCGTGTATTTTTGCAGCTTTTTTAGTGAATTCAATTTTGATATAGGTTTATTTAAAATACAGCCATGTTTTTGGGGGTATCCAACTAAAAAATAGATGGTCTTTTATAAATAGTTATAACTCGCGTTACGAATTGGTACAACCGACTTCAAAATTGTCGCCACATGATGCCATTGTCGAAACTGAATCGTATTGAAACCATCCGGACCATACAAAAAGCAACTTTCAAATAAAAAAAGAATCATCAAAATCCATTCACCCAGTCGAAAGTTATGCGCTGACAAACATTAAAAAAAATACAGTCGAATTGAGAACTCCGTGCTTTTTTGAAGTCCTTTTTAAAATTATTAATTCTGCTTTGGTGCGGTAGTAGCTGCAAAATTGCTACCACCGACTTTACCTAACATTTGTCTATCATATTTTGATGTATCAACAATGTCTAAAACTCTTCATTCTTCATCCATACTAATAAAGAGGAAAGATTTGATTGTTTGTTTGTTTGTATTGAATAGGCTCCGAAACTACTGGACCGATTTAAAAATTTTTTTTTGTATATAATAGCTACATTCATGAGGAAGGAAGGCTATAAAGCATTACGTTACAATTCTTAACGCAGCTGAAACCGCGTGGCACAGCTAGTTTATTATACTTAAAGCGTTATCTCATTATACATACGATAAGTAATTGAACATGTTTGTCAACGCTAACTTCCCCATTAGGTACGACTTATGCGGAAGGAACGCATAAGTAATTCAATTTCCTCAAGACGTGAACATTAAGATAACTACTGGTAGGATCATATAAGCACTTTAGAGTTCAATGGTATTTGTTTATGTAATTTGCGACAATATATTCAGATTATGACCTTACTAGCTGTGCCCTGCGGTTTCACCCGCGTTGAGAATTGTAACGTAATGCTTGATACCTTCCTCATGAATGTAGCTATGATACACAAAAATATTTTCTTAAATCCGACTTGCAGTTCAAGAGATTAGCGCGTTCAAACAAACAAACTCTTCAGCTTTATAATTATATTAAGTGGGTGTAGATAGATATACCTATATACCTACTGGATGTATAAGAAATATTTTATGTTTAAGAAGGAACTATAAAACGTATCCATACCTATAATATGTAACAGATAACTTAACATAATATCTAATAAAAAAAACTGAAGATTGTTCAAAGTTCAAAATGAGAATTATTTTTGTTACGATTAAAAGTTACGATGCCACGGTACAGATAAAATTAAAAAAATATGTTTTTCGGCTTCTTTAAAGTAAAACATGTTTTAAATCTATACTAATATATAAAGCTGGAGAGTTTGTTTGTTTGAACGCGCTAATCTCTGGAACTACAAGTCGGATTTAAAAAATTCTTTTTGAGTATAATAGCTACATTCATACGGAAGGCTATCAAGCATTACGTTACAATTGTTGCGGGTGTAACCGCATGGCACAGCTAGTGTTTTAATAATCGATGTTAAATTAAAGCGCGCATCTTTCTGTATCAAAAAGTCATTTTCGGCACATATTATTATGGTAGATTAAACAAATATCTACATAAGCACTAAGGCAACGAAGTGTTGTCAGCTAATTTGTAAACGTAGCCCATTTCCCAGAACAATTTGCATTCTAAACATTTGTTGAAAATTTGACACAATGTGTGTCATCGTTTTCACACTTTATGATGGAACCATTAGCTGGACGTAATGTTATGCTCGTTCGTTTATCCGGGTCAAGTCCCTTATACTGTATCCATACCATAATTGTAAGCAGTGACATACGATAGTATCATTTAGGTTGATTTACTGACATTTATTCTGTACATATTTCGTGTTATAATGACAATATTATCTGTGCAAATGTCAAATTAGTCTGTATATTTATGTAAAAATGGGAGATAAACACAATCCTACCAAAGTCAATGGGTAAAGGAAAACCACTAAACTTGAACATTCAAGTCGATCCGGGATGAACAGCAGGGTGTGACACGCACGGTGTATCTCACTGTAGGATATAGGATATAGGCACGGCCAATGATCCTTTGATGATTGTCCTGGTATACCACACAAACACTTGTCACAAACACAAAACCGGTAGCACAAAACCTTAGGAGGTTACGAACGGACAGGAAGCACAGAACCTCTGTCTTTCACGGCGCTAACGAAACCACTAACGTCAGTGGATTTATTACCAACTACCCACTTAATATTGACAAATATTGAACATTATCTTTAGTATTCCAGTAATTTCGTTAGACCGTCCGTCCGTAAAATTGTTCTAAATTATTAATTAGTTATTCTAAGCTGTAAGTTTTTTCGAGTAATAAATCATAATTCGCGGAAATCTACCGTAGAAAATAAAAAGCGGTGTGACAATAGCATAATCTAAATTAATATATTCACTATTCTGAACTAAGGAACTGACTACACTATAAACACAGAGGGTTCTCTATTAATAGTAAGTACATATACGTAGTAATAGATCACAATTTGGTATGACATTAGTTAATTAAATTAACTGAGTAGTTGGCGTGCCTCAATTTGCATACAGCGCCATGTCACGAGCTGAGAGCAGTTTTGGTAACGAAGACATTTAATTAGAACCATCCATTAAAATTAAGAAGAGGAATTTCAGGTTCTACCACTTTCGCATTTAGCATAATGAAAACTGTTGTGTATATGTTAGTTAAAAGCAAAATATTGATATACATAAATTAATACAGTAATATACAATAGACATGAAGAGTAACATCTAATTTGAAATTATTGAACACTAGCTGTGCCCCGCGATGTTACACGCGTTAAGAATTGTAACGTAATGTTTGATAGCCTATAACCTTCCTTATAAATGTAGCTATCATACACAAAAAGAATTTTTCAAATCCGACTTGTACTTTCAGAGATTAGCGCGTTCAAACAAACAAGATCTTCAGCTTTATATATTAGTATAGATTGTGCTAAAGTATAATGTATAAATGATTTAGAATGTACCAATTTATATATTGAACATAACGTTTTAATTACCATTTAATACCATTTATGACCAAATTATAAAATATGTATTGAGTAAAATAAAAATCAGTTACAGAATGGTATTTCCTGATTATCGCTTACGTTAATAGTCGCTTAAAAGCAAACAAACTTTAGCTGAGGTTTCGAAAACATTTAATGGCAATTGACTTGCTTTACTCGCCTTGTTGCTTTTATTCCAGCTTGTAATAATCTATGGAGATACGGATCTCTTTACGTAGCCACCATAGCGATGTCACGTGTAATAGTTCAAATTAATATATGAGGTCTTGTAGCTACCGTAGTTCGCATGGCGTTGCATAGTACCTACTCCGACCGAAGCCAATCTCGTCTTAGGATCTCCATTCATCGACATAAATGGCCTTATCGTGAATTGCATGG
Organism: Noctuana stator; assembly: GCA_018231225.1. NCBI lineage: Eukaryota > Metazoa > Arthropoda > Insecta > Lepidoptera > Hesperiidae > Noctuana > Noctuana stator. The sequence goes on from DWQK01000894.1 coordinate 3,570, forward strand.
TACTCGTATAGACTAAATTATTATGTTCCTCCTGGTGCAGAGAGTGAAAATATTTTACCGTCTGAACAAGTATAAAGTTTTTAGTTTTTACTTTGTTGTTTGTTACCTTATCATTGACTGATGAATTGGATAACCTTTAACATTAATTTTCTTTTAATATTTAAAGAAATTCAAACTATTAAACCGACTTAAAAAAATGGTGAAGGTTCTCCATTCGACTGTTTTTATTCATGTTTGTTATCTCATAACAATCGACTGGGTAAACCGATTCGTGATCCTCGTTTTCCCTCTTCATGCCATCGAAACTTGTCACCATAAGTCAATGTGCCTTATTCGCACCAATCCATCATTGATGTAATTCCGTTCGCCATCTTCACTCGATGCTGGAATATTCAAAACTCGCTCGTCGTTCCTCATTTAACTATTCATGGCCAGGCTTGGCAGTACAGCGTATAACAGAACCAATAAAGCATCAACTAATACACCTTGCTATCTGAATTTGCATTTCAAACGATTTCCCTCAGGATCTCGATATGGGCTAATGTGGGAAGACAGAAATTTGGCCGTATTAGACTGATTAAGCTGAATACACACTCGAGGTTTACATTTTTTTCATCTGACAACAATTACATACCGTGTAGTCTTGTCGAGCTAACTCAAAGTCGGGCATTTGCCTTGATTTAATGTTGCCAAAATACAGAGCGGATACCGCTGTACCTACTATTGGTACCTACCTATTTAAACATCAAAGCTTAACCCACCATTGCAAGAGTATGAATCAATACGCCAATACTTAAAATGTAAACACCCATAACCTGAATAGTTTTTTAGTTTAATTGGTACTAATTTAACTAATTGTTTGTAACAGTAGGATTCTACTGACATACTTCACTTAATATTTGTACCACATTAGGTATTATTATTTCTACAATTAATGTTTAATATTCCAGTTTTGTACGTATTCACCGTTATACAAGGCGTCAAGACACGAGCTGAGATGTTCCGATCAAACCCTTTGAACGCTCCCAATAGAATTACGATATGCATACATTATTCACAGCAATGCTTCGGGCATCAAATTGAACTCTGTTCGGTAATAAACTGACAACGTGGACTATGATTGTATACTTATATGGAATTTCTGTAACCAATTGTGTACCTTATAATACGTATTTTTCCTTTATAATAGGTACTTGTATATCGACCACGTGACATGATCACTCGTTTGGTGTAGTGGAGGTCATTCGAAAGGTTCTGAATTAGATTTCCGCTGGGGCAGAAATTTTGATTTGTCTTAGTAGTCTGGGTGTTGTAATTGTCTTAGTATGTGTCCATGATACCCACGACACACGTAAGTTTGAAGCGGTATTAAAAAAGAACGATAAAACTCAAGTCCAACTTAAAATAGGATAAAAGTCCTAACTAATATCGCACGTAGATGCGTCACTACTCATAAGAACCACGGAAACCGAAATTTAACCTAACCTAACCTAACGTAACCCAACCTAACCTAACTAATAACGCAAGCAGACGCGTCACTACTCATAAGAACGGAAACCGAAATTTAAATGTCTTCTAAGTCTTGGTATGTATATGACGTCATTACAGCTTCATCAAAAATGAAATCTATTCAAAATACTCAACACAACTTCATTGTTAATTTTGATAAATTTTATCTGGGATTTCTAAAGAGCGTTCGTAGAAACCAGTTGACATTCCCGTACCCGACTCGCGCATCGCTTGCAACTAAACAGAAGCATTATCAAGTGATATAATTCATCACGACGCGATAACACAGCGTTGTGACACGCGTGTTGTATTACCGCTGTGTTTGTAACTACGAATATGTATGGAGTAGAGTATAGACCTATAATAATAAAATAAAATAAATAACGCTTCACACTCAAAGCCCCACTTTAGGATTCCCTGTGTCGTGGGTGCCATGGACACACAAAGACAAATACACAAACACCCAGACCGGGAACAGAAACATGAATTCATCATTTAAATTTCTGACCCGGGGATCGAGCCAGGGAACCTTCGAATGGTGGACTGGCGTGGTAACCACTACACCACACGGGTCGTCAGTTTACCTTACATATAGGCTACTTTTGTTTGACGTTTGTAGCAATGTGTATTATGGGTAGTCTGTGCATTTTTGTACCAACTTAATTACTGTGTTACGTACGCTTACTTTTGTTAAATGACAAGTTTATGTTAAAAATGTTTCTCTGTAAGTGATGTTACTATGTTTTAGAGAGAATAAAGAATCTTTACATGTTTTTAACCGTAACCGTAAAACAACCAACTTCAAAATTAGCGCGCACTGTCGTGGTATGCCATACCGCTCTTCATTCATTCATTCAGAATTCATTTAAATAAGTTTATATTTAACTTACCACTTAAGGATTGTTAACAATTTTGTTTTCTCGCGTGTAACTTGCAATTAAACAGAGGCATTATCAACTTTTGGTTCTATTATTTAATGTGTCTCAATTAAAAATTTTAATACAGAAATATTTTTGTACGATCTTTTAACCGGGTTGAAGTATTGGGTAAAACTTCAGGTAACTACTTACGGTTCAAGAATTAGGCTTTTAGACTTTCAACTATTTCTTGCTTTCAAGCATTCATAAATTAAAAGTCATAACAATTTCGGCACTCGATCGGCCCAGAAACCCTATTGTTTCCTTTTCATCGAAATGAATAAAAAAACAATTACCCTCCTGACCGCTTACTTTCACAGGAAAACAATGTTATTTATTCATTAAAATGCCCTATTAACAATTACGCGCCGGAAACCTGGCTGGTTGGCGAGGCGATAATGATCTACGCATTTTAATTACACCAATAGGCTCCACCCGGTGTTTTAATTTATATAGAAACGTCCAATCGTATTATAGCTTGTTGACATGAGTGTCATTCGAGCGCCAAGAATATTAATCACTCCGTCGTTATGATTTCAAAATTAGAATTCAACGGTTTCTTTTTCTTTTGGGAACGAACGAGGGAATGAGAATTTCAAATGTAATTCGATTTGACGTGCGGATGAGAATGATGGCTGTAATGTCGGAATGCATTATGTCGCTGTAGTGATGGAATGGATTTAATGGAACGTGCTTACTTTTGATGAACTTTATGTTTGTATTAGTCTATTAGATAGTTTCCCTATATTATTAAGTTTAACGTTTTACAACCAACGTATTGGATTCCTTTCATTTGTCGAGTTGAGACAATCACTGTCCTTAATTATGAGTATATTAGTAAGTACTTAGGTATTAAAATATAGGTACTTTCCAAGTCAATTCAAACTGAGTTTGTGCATATTTTAAAGGGTGATAAAAGTGGCCAATATCGACAAAAAATAAACAAATATTATATTTTTCTAATTAAATTCATTAAAATATTTTCTTAAAGCTGAGAACTATTTTAATTTAAAGAAAGGGATGAATTCAATTACGAGTAGCTAGGTTACCTATTCATGATTTAGTAGTTCCGAATAGGGAAGGGTCTAATTTTGTTAAAATACATTTTCTTGCATCAGTTGAAGGATAAAATTAATAGACACGTAAAAAATCATACCACCAACTCGGAATCTTTGTGAGATTATGACTAAACGTTATATTTTCTCCCAACAACATTATCACTTCTCTCTAGCCTCAATGATCTATTCACAGCACTCAAAACTTCTGAAGCGTAACGCTCTCGGTAGTACTAACACACCACTTAAAAATTACCCATATTCGGTATATAATTTACAGCTGCTCAAGCGGATGCCTTCTCACAAATTACGATACAAAATAACACATTCCCCGACACGACTTGGCCATGGGGAGTTTCGAAATTAACCATAATTGCTTAATTCAGAGCGTATGTTGTTTGCCCAGATCTCGGCCGCATAAAGATCTAAGGCTGAGCGAGATGGATAGTAATAAAACCTAAAGTAATGATAGAGACGGCACGAGTTTAGAAATTGGTTAAGATGAACCCATCTTCCAGGTATATCTTATAACGTGTGAAGGGATTGAAAGTGGAACCATTATAGATGGTGTTTTTACCGCAACTTGTAATGACGTTGGTGGTAAAAAACTAAGAAATGACTTATCACTACTTCGTCCACAAAATTCTGGTTTTGAAAAAGTAATTGGATTATAATTTAACTGTAAAATACTGTACTAGTTTGACAAGTAAACTTTACCTACAAGTTACATAAATGTTAATCATAATGAAGATGTTGGTTCTCAAGCAAACCTTATCATTAGGGATTAAGAATATTGATATGTTTATGTCGACCACTTTATTTTCAAATCCCTTAAGTCTTCGTGTGTAGCTAGAACGATCAGCGTAGGTACTTTTAAGACCACCATGTCGATGCGCCAATGCATTTCAATGCAACAAAGACTCAAACCAGTATTACTGCTTCCATTACGCAAACTGTATTTTAATCAACCCCGTATATATTTAAGGCATCGAGGAGAATCGTCAAAAAATGTTTTGATAAAACATAAATCCGAATCGTTATTCATTTATGCGATGAGCCTTTTTGATAATAATAAAGAAAACTTTGCAGATCGTTTGATGAGAAGTTGATAGCAGTAACATTATACTTTTAAATATTAACACATATGACCTACTATCCAAGGGTAATGAACTAAAGATTCTCAAGGACCAAATGTCGACCTCATGGCCGACCTATTTGTTAGCAACTATTTCTAAGTTTTTTTCTACTAGGTTAAGAGTCAAACTGTTTAATTGGAACTTATTAAATCCGTCGTAAAGAGTCTGTCTTTGACTAAATTATGACAACAACCGGAACGAATAGCTTAATTTCCTGTCATGTAGGTTTTGACAACTCGTGCGTTGTAATGGTCTCCATGCCGGTCTACCAGATAAAGGTCCTAAGTTCGATTCCAGGCGGGATAGAACAAACACGTGAAATCTTAGTGTGGGAGTAACCATTATTTAATCTGTGGTGTGGGGCTGTGAGTAAAAAGAGTTTTTTTTTAATTGATGTAGTTATTAAAATGCTAATAAACCTTTCCCTTGTTTCAGATGTCGTCGTAATACGGATAACGCCATTAAAAGGTTGGTAGAGCGAATAGTTTTTAATGCCGCCCGTAAAATATACGATCGGAAAATATTGCAACGCAGGCAATTTTACGTACAGCAAATAAGCAGGCGATGGTCGTAAAATGGTGTTTTAAAGTGTTTTATTTCTGCTCAAAAGCCATAAATTCATCGTATTTACGTAGTTGTTGTACATGCATTGGTTGTCATAAAAATACTGTCGTAGACCAGAGTGACGGTGTTTTTTCCAAGCGCATAAAGATGGATAGATTTGAACAGCTAAGAAGAGTATGGGTGAGCCAAAAACGATTATGATATCTGACTATCAACAATTTCTTAATAAGAACTTTATTAATGTTAAAACTATTATATGCTCGTATTCAAATAAATGAGTAAGTTTCAATGCGACGAAGGGTGGGCTTATTAGCGCGCCTTGTGGGAGTCCTCTGTCCAATAGCAGACTGTCACAGACATATGAAAGTAAAGTACCTACTTATAACGAAAACTAAATACATATATTTGGGTCGTATATGCCCTTTTTACGAGTTTTTCAAAACCCTGAAATCCGACCGCAACACTACGTTTAAAGTTTTACAATATAACATTGCAAAATTTTCTATGCTAAAAAATTTGGCGTACGCAAATATTAAGACCATAGTTGCAAGAATCGTAAAGTTATATCTAGTGAAGCCTTGTCTAAAGAAACAACAGGGCTTCACATCGCTGTTTTTGTGTCATCTTCACTTACGTTCCTAAAAACTTGACCAATGTAAATCGGGCAATAAACCTTAACAAGACTGGCTTCACAGTTTAATTTACGGAACAAAGGCAGATACCAACGTGGTTGCAATCTTCCTGCCTATCGATATAAAACTCGGTCGCGAAACACGCCATCCTTTTTGTCAAAGGCAGTCTTTGTGGCGTTATTACAATCGTTATTTTTCGTTTTACTTTTATCTACCTTAACCCGGGCTCGGTAACCTGCCGTTCGCGAAATTACTGGCTCGTACGAAGTATTAATATACGTTTCACCATGCCATGTTTTTGTTTGCTTATTCATAGGTTCTTGTGTATGAGATTTCTGAAGTTTGATGAAGTTAGTCTAGAGGAAATTAGTATTGTCTATAGACAAACGAAGAGATTGTGATGAAGATTGTAGCTATAATGAATGGAATTGCTAGGAAGTTCGTACTTGAAGACACTGGCAGTATCAGTCAGTCGCGGTGTAAACATCAAGTGCTTACAATCAAAGTTACACCGCGTATCTTGCGTATTTCGTTAACAAAGAAGATTGAGAGCCTAAGGCGTCAGTCCTGGCAAAGATTTGGGTAATTTTGAGAAAACAAGCAGAGATTTTTTATGCAAATGAAGTACTCACAAACGCGGAAACAGCGGAACTTTTAATTCGGACAAAAAAGTAAGAAAATATGTCAAGTTACAAGAATATAATAAGTAGATAATTAACATGACAAAGATACGCTTTTACATGACACAAAGTTCAATAAAACATGACCAACTTTAGATATTAGGCAACATTATAAAATATTCTTAGAACAGTACAAAATTTTCATCTGTTGACCAAAAAAGAAAGTAAATCCCAAAACTTTCTAAACAAAGAACAAAGAACAAAGTTAGTTGTATACAAAATACCAATTATTATACTTATAGGAATAGTACCAACATCATGTTACTTCTAGCAATGTAAGAGACACATTAAAAACGTCAGAACGCTCTAACAACGGGTGTTTTATAATCAAAGTTGCACTAAATATTTCTCGGTGTATTTCGGTAGCTAAGCGGAAATTGACTGCCTCAGGCGCCGGCCATTATAACCTTTTATATTAACTTTAAAAGCCTGTTCGCTGAGTATGAAAATTTCGTTTTTTTGCTAACGATATTGCGTATTCTATTCTGGTGTGTGACGACGGAGGAATTTTAAATGTGAAAGCTGATTTAAAACAATACCCAAACGGGTTAGTATTCTTAAAACGCATTACCATTTTTTGTTTTTGTAAATTAACTAAATTTTATCTTTAAAATAGATACTTACTGACAAACATTTTTGCAACTCCTATTTTCAATGGAATAATAAAATATAATATTGCAAATAAAATATTGTTGTGACGTACTTACTTGTGTTGCTTAACACAATTTTCTGACCTACGAAACACTATAAATGTACATCTGTCTTTAATGCTTAATTCAGAATACTTAATCCTTATACTTATTATATCTGAAGTTAAAGTGAAACATTGGAGCAAATCAGTAAATTTTTTTGTTAATCAGACTAATCTCAGAATCATGGAAAGGATGTTCTTAGAAAATCCCAAAGTTTTTGTTTACAAAACCTGACGACACTCGGATTAGCGGTTATAAATCATCCCAAATTACAAACTAACGTTAGAAATACAAATCCGTAACCAATAAATCCGACCTCAGCTTGTCAACGCAAATCTTTTTCCTCGAACCAAATTCAAAAGTGCGTTTATTAGCTGCCAGTCGGACATGTTAAAACAGATGTTCCGTCTACGCTTGACGGATGGGTCAGGCGAGGTCGTCCGCCATCTTGCGAGATCCCCGCCAATCGTTGCGTCCCGGGGTGCCTGTCAACGGCCCAGCGAAACAATTACCGGGATCGTGACTTCGTAAATAGTGCAGGTTAAAAGGACAGTGTAATTAGAGACAGGTTCTGTGAATGCCGACGGGTAATTAAAGGACGAGATTTTTGTGTTTGACTTCACAGTAGGAGCTACGCGTTTTTGGGGAATGTTCGAAACCGTTATTTTTGTTCGTTTATAATAATTGTTCAATGAAATACTGCGTAGAAGTGTGGAAAGCTGCAGTGACCATTTTACGAGAAGGTACATCAAATGATCCATCATCTTCATGCATTTATATTATAATGTATAGGTACAAATAAAAATATCTTAACAAAATATCTCTTGGTCAACACTCTCTATAAAATCAGTTCATTAAAACAACATTACTATTGTGGCGTTATCTACTAAGAAAGGGCGCCATAAATTTATAAAGTCATTATACATCAGAGCTCTGAAGCCAACATTATTGCAGTATACTTTTAACTAGCGGTTTATTGGCTCCAGCAACCAATAATCTTAAAGCACCTGTTTCTCTCTTTCATTTTTAATGAAGACATTTCGGTTCCTTCGCAGGTGTTCAAGACCCCGATCCCAAATCGACGGCTCATTATGTTGTTTAATTCATTATGCGCTTTGTTTTCTTCAATCGTTTTTTCTCTGCCTTCCCGCAAAAGTTTACTGTCTCTGATACATTTTATCGTAGCACAAAGCGTCATTATAAATCGTGTCAGTCCATCCGCTTTAACATATGTACGTAATTAAGTTGTAAAGTTCTTTAAACGTTTTACGGCCAACGAGGGAAAGGGATTCGACGAAACAATGTCTGCATTTGGCGTCGTGCGGTCATGAAAAATGTTTTTAATTTGCTCTAAACAATAGAGGTAGATGAGATGAGCCAACGGCCGCGGTTTTATTTCGTTCACAGAAAAAAAAGCAACGTACCGCCGACCACGTAACAGTCGCAACGCATCCTGGATTTATTTTTTTCGTATGACAACGTACCGAACATCGACAGTATCGACGTCTCAGGCAATGTAGTTCTGCGTTTCGAATCTCGATTACGTGCCCTCATTGACGTCTCAAACATGTCCTTTTGAAACGAAAACGTCGTTCAAATCAAAGTCACTTCAACCAGAAACTGACTCAATTCGAAAGATGTTAAGCGTCAAATTCAATTGTCCATTTATTTCACACATGACATGATGGAAATAGTCAGTGCGGTTCCCTATGAGATAATTTGTAGGTTTCTGTTTGAAGTCTGTAAATTCGTACACGGAACTATGGGCTTTATTCACGACTCATTGGAACCCATATCGCTTGGGTTATAAGTTATAATACAGATCGGTTCGAGGCTTGAAATAAAAGTTATTGAATGATCTCCGATTAGATGATTATCGGAGCAGAGTTGCGTTCGAGCGTGATTCTTGTACGTACATTTTATATGGTAATTGAAATGTAATATAAGCATTCGCTTTCGAGACGTTCATTATCAATGGTTTACGATGATCGGTATCAGTAACACGGGTATGTGGCAGGCGCGATCAGTACACGAGCGTCGCCGTCGTATCTCGGAATTAGGTATTCGGATAATTATCGATAAACATAGTATCGATTACATGAATTTTAATGAGCGAATCCGATATGTAAGATCATTTTACGTAATTAATTCAAACGAACCTCGTCGGTACACAAACACGCATTTTATAAGCGATTGCCGGAGAAAAAAAGGGACAATGGTAGCGGCAGATGCGGCAAGGACTGCACAATTAATTCTCTACTTGTACAAAAATAACGTCTCTATCTGAAGGAAACCATTTCTCCGAAGATTTGACGTGTTATAAATTTCTGTGTGAATGTAATTTTTTCGTGGGGCCCCTTTTCGGATACCATATGCTGGTTATGTTTTATTCACCCAGGATTCGGTCAGGTTTGTTGGCTAGTTTTTGTAGATTCGGGGCTTTGTGGCGCGTTGTTATTAATCTCTTTGCCGCCGCTTTTACTGCTGCCATATTTTTTATTTAATTACAAACAGGTAACTTTGCTTGGGGGATTAAGGCTTCTTTGGCACGTGTTACCTGTTTCTAATCTGCAATCAAATCCGATTGGTCCGTACACTTTATTTCTATACTGGGGGTATAGAAATAAAATGTACGGACCTTATTCGCTATGACACATGAGCTTCCTTATCAGTAACGTGTGATGTTATAACGGCTTAAAACATAAACGTGAGTTCGAAACGATCCACGCTACCAAAAGTATATAAGTACATAACTAGCGACCCGCCCCGGCTTCGCACGGGTGCAATGCTGATGCTAAATACACAACAGAAAAACTGTGAACTTTTATACATATAAACGTTCCTCTTCAATCACACTATCTATTAAAAATTAAAAAAAACCGCATCAAAATCCGTTGCGTGGCTTTAAAGATTTAAGCATACATAGTGACAGAGAAAGCGACTTTGTTTTATACTACGAGTATGTAGTGATATACACTACATGTGACGCGCCAATCGTGGAATTATACTTGGAATTGAATGTGCGTCATTGTGCGTGTAATTGAAAAATGATTTTATTATTATGGGCGCCGCGTTACGTGTATAATGGCATAGTGAATAAAGCATGTTATGAAATGAAAGGCAACCTTATTTTAGTCGTTATTAGTTTTATCCTACGGCAATGTTTGTTTCCTGATCCCTTCATTAAACTAAATAGATCTTGACTAGCTGTAATGGCGCTTTTGTTCAGCCCATATTATATAATACAGCGAAGCTTACTGTAAATTATCTGCCAACTACCTCTTCATCATGTCAGACGCACATCCTATCTGTTTACGCAGTTACATGATATCATGTATTAAGTAACTAAATGTTGGAAGTAAATCTTAAGATAAACATGTAAGTGCTTTGTTGGTATCTATAAATTATAATAACTAAGACATGCTTCATTCCTAGTCACGTTATATATTATTATGTTATATGAATGTAATTTATTCAAAGTTATTTTGTGACACTATGAGATAATAATTTACGTAACTTAACAGATTTAAGTACTCTACAAATGTTTCTTCAGAGAAACTTTGCCATTTCTGTGAGGGTAAGTTTAAAACGATTTGTCCTTAAGTATGTTAAAAGGTTTGGGCATTTTGTTTTTTTTTCTGTTAATACTAGCTGGTGCCCGTGACTTCGTCTGCGCAAGATTAGTAAGACGAGCAATTCACACGATACCTTTATAAGTTGTAGCCTATGTGTTATTCTGATGAACCTATAAGCAATCTTATTGTAAAGTTTCATTAAAATTCATTCTGTAGTTTTTACTTGAAAGATTAACAAACATCCATTAGCAGTTATAATATTAAGTGTGGCCGATTTTATAAGCTCTGTAATTCATTGACAAATATTATGTCAAAACTTTCAGTTACCATCTTTGGATAAAGTGTAAAAAAACAGATGATATGATAATTTAATGTTACGATAATTTAATCTAACAGCATAAACTCATTTTGGAGAAATTTATAATATTCACACGAAATACCACAATCAATCTAATTATCTATAATAAATAATGTAAAACATATTATTCTCGGAAACAGAACACGGCTGCAAATTCGTAAACGTATCAACGATAAAACTTATATATTGCCAATCAAAAGGGCTTAATATCGCTTTTGTATGCAAAAATTACTTAACCGTAACATGAAAACGTCATTAATATACAAATGGATTCCAACCCGCCCCCCAGCGACAGATGGCGAACCCTGCTTTCATATTTATGTTGTTTCAAAAGAATTTTTTCCACAACTATTCAAAACATTAATTCAACAAATAGTCGTACTCAAAGCCGATGGCGATTTCGCCGCAGCGTAACCTATTGTTCGGGCGTTTGAAAAGAATTTCCAAAATGACCTGTAAGAACGAATGGTAGTTCTTTATATTAAAATAAAATTATTGTGCAGGAGAAATTGAATTACGACGATAGTAATCAATCGAATACACGGGGGGACAAAAAGGGGACCCTCAAGATAGATAAGCAAATATGTAAATACATACAAGTTACTTCAAAATTGTCGCGTACTTAATGCAAATTTGTGAATTCAAGACTAATATGGTTTTCCCATAGATGGCGTTGTTAAAACTGAACCAAATTGAAATGGACCACACGGGATGCACCAACTTTTAAATAAAAAAAGAATCATGAAAATCCGTTCACGCAGTCAAAAGTTATGAGATAACAAACCTAGAAAAATACAGCCAAATCGAGAACCGCCTTCTTTTTAGAAGTCGGTGGAATAGATTCAAAATGAAAACATCCTCGATAAATGTGTCTATTTTGCACTTACTCTACCTCGTGCAAACTGACAGAAAAGCTAAAGTAATCCTTCAAAAATGTTAAATGGTATGTAACGTTTTGTTCTCGGTTTGCGGAATTGCCTTTGTGTCCTGTGGCACCCACGACACGGAGATTCCTAGTATGGAGCTAAGAGTGTGAAGCGTTATTATTATAATTTAGATAAGTAATGTAAATAGGTACACCAGTTCATTTTTGGTTTAATTGCTTATATATATATATTATTTGTAGCAGGACGTACGCTCCATTTACCCCGGTGCGCTCGCCAGGGTAAACAGAAATAACGCAAAAAGTTCGTTAGCAATATTTCGCATACATCTCCAACCATATGGCATTATTAGATCACATGGCTTTTAATTTCGTTCGCATCAGATCCCATGGCGCCAAACACATGGTGTTAAACACCGTAGCAATAAAACATTTCAATAAACACTTTTACGATTGTTAAAAACTGTATAGTCAAACTTTTTTCCCCTTCGCATCGTAAAGTTTGTTTACCCCCGGCACTTGTCAGGATGACTCTAAGAAAACAGTTTTGCTACCGACCCGTACTTTATTGTCTTTTTTTGGTTTCCACTCCTTCATTTAGGGGTTGCGTTGTGATTATTAACATATGTTATGCTGTCGGCTGCTTTGTGTTATGTTATAAAATTTCCAGCTAACATTAAGACATCGCTATTAACATTCTAAGGTCGGGTTAAACTGTCGCTTATATAATCATATCTATGGAATCTATACTAATAATATAAAGCTGAAGAGTTTGTTTGAACGCGCTAATCTCAAGAACTACTAGACCGATTTGAAAAATTCTTTTTGTATATGACAGCTACATTTATAAGGAAGGCTATCAAGTATTATGTTACTATTCTTAACGCGGGTGAAACCGCGGGGCACAGCTAGAATAAAATAAAATAAATGACAATTATTTTCTTAATACCTAAAAAAACCGACTTTAATGTTGTCGCGTACATACTTAAATTTAAGGTTTCTTACAGATGCCCCTCTCAGAAATGAGCCAAATTAAAAGGGACCGAATCGGAAACATCAGCTTTCAAATAAAACAAAAAATTAATCCAAATCCGTTAACGCAGTCAAAAGTTATGAGCTAACAAACATAAAAAAATATAGTCAAATTGAGAATTTATTTGAAAGCGGGTAAATAGAAATTGATTTACAACACTAATTGTACAAAGATACAAAGATTTATAGTTCCATTTTACTGCTAATAAAATAATAGTTGTAATGGGTACATTTTTCGAATATCGGTATGAAAATATTTCATGGTTCAATAGTAAAGTTGCTTAGACAGAGTTAGACTCTAACAATAATTGGTACTTGAATCAGTTCATGAGTGGCATTAAAGCCTTCGAACACGATCATAGTGGAGATATAAGAGACCGGTTCAGGTCAGTCAGTATCGTAAAAGTTAACAATAGTAATAAAAAGCCTAAAGTTATTTCCGACATGGCTCAGCTCTGTAACAACAGTTTTGTCCTTTCCCGTTGATTGTCAGTTGTCTTCTATTTTATGGGAATAGTCGGTTATGCTGAGCTTTCATCAGCATGATTCTTACTGCATTTTACTGAAGACTTAGAATTAGACCCTTTATTGACCATCATTTAAAATAGCAGTAATAAAAAGATGGACTTAGGTAACGTAGGTACTTAGTTTAAAATGAAATAATACAACAAAAATATATTTTCATATTAAAGATCAGAAAGTTTATCTTTAACTAAAAAATATTATTAGCTCGTAAAATATAACAAATTATTAACAAACTTAATAATATATCTTTGTATACAAAGCTGTCTATACGTTTCTACTACACTAATGTAATAATTCATCAATCATTTTCAAAAGCAACTTGCTCTATAAAGCCATATGTAGAGGCCCCACAAATCTTTACCTGAGCTGAGAAGTTAAAAACCAACAAAAAAAAGGTGACAATAACTCTGACATGGCTATAAACTTGTGTGATGTTTCAATTTATAGACTCGCAGTAACTTTACAATCGATCGCCATCGTCGAGGGTCGAGAAATCAATTTGTTCTTGGAAACCCTTAGAAATATTCCTGCGGCAAAAGTTTTTAACTCAATTATCTACAAACTGGCCTATTAACGTCTTTATCGAGAACCTTTGATAGCATCGTACTGGGCGTGGATTTCTAAAACATTATCAATAAAGGAACAAATATTTTTGACTATACTCGTATACTCATATATAGGTGCTTTATTTATTTCGTCCGATCTTTAACCACGGCTCATTGGCAACCAATCCTCCGTGTCTTCTACATTCCTGCATATATATTAAGTTATAACTCACCATCTGACGCTATC